>SJYA01005311.1:0-25947 GCA_006410615.1 Neotragus moschatus
CTCCTATGCCAGCACCTCAGACCTTTGCAGGGGATTAGCTGTGCCCCTGATTGGCATGCTTTTTCATATGTGAATAATAAAAAGAGCATCGTGGCCCCGGCCTCCCTTCAATGTGCCGAGTGCCCCTCTCAGCTCTTCTCCCAGCTCCCAGGGCTTAGTTTTAAGTCGCTTCCTGTGGAGTCATCCCAGGTCCCCCTAGACTAGCACACACCTCACAGTTCCCTGCCTTTCCTGCTATTCTCTCCCCCCGCCCATGCCTCTCTCCCCAGCTGCTGCCAATACTGCCGGATCTTACAATGGTGGGAATGACTTACTCTGGTCTACGGCAGAGGCAAAGACAAGGGAGGAGAAGAACGTTTCTCAGGCACCTGCTGCTGCCAGGCATTGCGCACACACGACCTCATTTCGTCCACACCAAAGGTTGGCTGTTAGAGGGATTATCCCCACTGAGCGGATGAGGAAACTGAGGCTTAGAGAGAGGAACTCAGGGCGGCCTGACACTGACATCTGGTCCCCCGACCCCTCTCACTCCTGGGTCCTCAGCACCCTGTGGCCTGAGGCCTGGCTCACCCCCTCTCTTAATTGTAATTCAACTACTTGTGATATTTTGGTACCAATTAATATTGATTTTACAATTGGTTTACAGAGATGTTGTTTTATTACTAATATATTTAATGTGCAAATCAATAAGAACACTTGCTTGGCCCTCTCCCTGGAAGGTAATAAAATCAAATATCTCAGGGGTAAAATGCTATCCGAGCCGTGAATGGCAAAGCAGATGCTTAATGTAATAGTTAAAGACGAGGCCGGGGCTTGGCAAAGCCCATCTGCCCCCAGCCGGCTCTCAAGGCTGCCAGCAGGGGCCCCCTGGGCTCTAGACCTGCTGGGGAGGCTGCCTTGTGGTTGCCTTGGGCTGTGGTGCCGGGGCGGGGTTGAGGGGGGCTGGTGGGGGACCAGTGCTTTCGGGGAGCTGTTCCTCATAGGCCTGCTCTCACTGCCTGTCCTCCCCTTCCGCCCCTCTCTGCTCCCTCTTTCCTTCCCTCCCTCTCCCCCAGCCCTGCTTCCCTTCTGTTTATTCATTCATTCATTCATTTAGCTGTTTATCCAGTCATTTGTTTGCTCTCACAGTTCCCATCCATCCCTCCCTCTGTCCAATTTTTCGTTCGTTCAGTCAGTGACTTTTTGGACTTCTGCTCATTCCTTTATGTGTCTGTCCTGACGATTGATGGTTCATTCATTCATCCACTCTTGTATTTAGTCTTCAGTTTGCTGATTTGTTCCGTCACTGATTTGTTCAGTCATCCAGCAGCTATAAACGGAGCACTCATTCTGTGAGTGGCTCTTGCTGTAGGTTGGGGCGGGCCTTTGGACCAGGTGCATGGCCCCTGCCCACCTCCTGGCGTCATGGTCAGATAAGGGAGCTGGCTGCCTTTGTTCTGTTCCACCCCCTTCTCTTTCTCCCGTGTCCAGTGGCAAAGGCTGGAGCAGAGGGACACTGAGGTGCCTTTGTCCCTTGGGGTCTTCCTGTACTCAGCGTTTCCAGAGCACCCACCATGCCCATGTGGGGACTGTCCTCACCTCCTAACTAGGGAAAGAGGCCAGAGACGTGAAGGCACTTGCTCAAGTGCAAACAGGTGTAGACATTAGAGCTGGGATCTGAATCTGGGTCTGTGTGACTCTGAAGTCTGTGGTTGCCCTATCACTGAGGCAGGGTGGTTGGGGCACAGACCCAGGGGCCAGATCTGGGTTCTAATCTTGCTCCTGCCCTTAACAGCCTTGGTACCCTCCTCCATGAGAGTGGGGCTAATCATGGCAGTGAGCTCTGACTTGTGAAGGGTGTGGAATGGCGACCTGCCAGGGTTGAATCTTCTGGATGTGGCCATTGGCAATGAACAAGTCCTTTCTGAGAGTCTGCTGTTAGGAGGCTGTGGCGTGCCTTCAGGTCAGGAGGAGTCTGTGTACAGCCTTCTGGGACAGGACATGTCACAAATCCCCCTTTTCTGGGGTCCTCTAAAGCCTAGATCTCCTGGGGTACAGGGATGGGGGTGAGCATAGGGGCAGGGAGCTGGAGCCCAGCTCCTCTGCTGTGATTTATAGGGGAGCCCGTAATGAAGCTGGCTGGCAGTAAATAATCAGACATGAAGTCTTACCATTTAATTAACCAAAAATAAATGACCAAGGGCCCTCGGAGAAAGGGAGTCCTGGCCACTGTGGAGTCAGATGCTGCTGTGGGCTTGATGTGGAACCACTCACTTGCTCATCATTCATTCATTTTTTCATTTACATCATTCATTCCCATGGGCACAGCCTTTGCTGTTCCAATGGAGTGTTATCATACCCATTTTGCAGNTGAAGGCACTTGCTCAAGTGCAAACAGGTGTAGACATTAGAGCTGGGATCTGAATCTGGGTCTGTGTGACTCTGAAGTCTGTGGTTGCCCTATCACTGAGGCAGGGTGGTTGGGGCACAGACCCAGGGGCCAGATCTGGGTTCTAATCTTGCTCCTGCCCTTAACAGCCTTGGTACCCTCCTCCATGAGAGTGGGGCTAATCATGGCAGTGAGCTCTGACTTGTGAAGGGTGTGGAATGGCGACCTGCCAGGGTTGAATCTTCTGGATGTGGCCATTGGCAATGAACAAGTCCTTTCTGAGAGTCTGCTGTTAGGAGGCTGTGGCGTGCCTTCAGGTCAGGAGGAGTCTGTGTACAGCCTTCTGGGACAGGACATGTCACAAATCCCCCTTTTCTGGGGTCCTCTAAAGCCTAGATCTCCTGGGGTACAGGGATGGGGGTGAGCATAGGGGCAGGGAGCTGGAGCCCAGCTCCTCTGCTGTGATTTATAGGGGAGCCCGTAATGAAGCTGGCTGGCAGTAAATAATCAGACATGAAGTCTTACCATTTAATTAACCAAAAATAAATGACCAAGGGCCCTCGGAGAAAGGGAGTCCTGGCCACTGTGGAGTCAGATGCTGCTGTGGGCTCGGTGTGGAACCACTCACTTGCTCATCATTCATTCATTTTTTCATTTACATCATTCATTCCCATGGGCACAGCCTTTGCTGTTCCAATGGAGTGTTATCATACCCATTTTGCAGACAGGGAAGCTGAGGCCCAGAGAGAGGAATGGATTTGCTGAGAGTTCCATGGGAGTCAGTAAGTGACCTGGGGTTTGATCTTGTGGCCCCTGAACCCAGGGCTGCAGCCCACAGTCCTCCTTCTTGTCCAGACTTGTCCATTTCTCCAGATCCTTTTGTTGCCCTCTTTGCCCAGGAAGGCCTCCTGGGCTGCTGTTGCCCAAGGTGCCACTGAGTGACCCCAAATCTCAGGCAGCTGGGGCAGAGCTTGGTCCCAAGCCTTCCTGGCCTCTCCTCGACCTGCATGGGTGGAGAATTTTTTCAGTTAAAGACAACACCTACCCATACCTCCAAGTGTATTTCTGTATAAATTTACTCCCTTAGTGGGAAAAAAAAAAGAGTCATAGGGCAATGGGAGGACTGGCCCCAGGAGCAAACAGAAAAGTCTCAGAGAGAGTGTGTGCCTGTGTGTGTGTGTGTCTGTGTGTGTGTGTCTGTGTGTCTATGTGTGTGTCTGTGTCTGTGTGTCTGTGTGTGTGTGTGTCTGTGTGTCTGTATGTGTGTGTGTGTGTGTATCTGTGTCTGTGTGTGTCTGTGGGTGTTAAGGAGCTNGCAATGGGAGGACTGGCCCCAGGAGCAAACAGAAAAGTCTCAGAGAGAGTGTGTGCCTGTGTGTGTGTGTTTCTGTGTGTGTGTGTCTGTGTGTCTATGTGTGTGTCTGTATGTGTCTGTGTGTGTGTCTGTGTCTGTGTGTCTGTGTGTCTGTATGTCTGTATGTGTGTATGTGTGTGTATCTGTGTCTGTGTGTGTCTGTGGGTGTTAAGGAGCTCTGTAAAGGGCCAGGTTTTCTTTCTCTTTCTTTGTTTCTTAGGGCTCAGCCCCTGGCTTTCAGTCCCTCTTCCCAAGCCTTCTGTATAATGGGTACATGCAATTAATTGGATAGAGGACGGAGAAGGAAGTGGGAACAGAGTGTGTGTATGTGTGTGTGTGTGTGTGTGTGTGTGTGTGTCTGTCTGTCTGTCTCTGTGTGTGTGTGTGTGTCTCTGTGTGTGTGTCTGTGTATCTGTATGTATGTGTGTGTGTGTGTCTGTGTCTGTGTGTGTCTGTGGGTGTTAAGGAGCTCTGTGAAGGGCCAGCTTTTCTTTCTCTTTCTTTGTTTCTTAGGGCTCAGCCCCTGGCTTTCGGTCCCTTTCCCCCAGCCTTCTGTATAATGGGTACGTGCAGCTAATTGGATAGAGGACGGAGAAGGAAGTGGGAACAGAGGTGAGGAGGAGCCAGGATATGTGCCCTAGTGTCCTGATTTTGTTGTTCTGGCTTTTTTCTTTCTCTGCTTCTTTTCTGTTGTTTTTATCATTTCTTTTTGTTTGTTTGTTTGTTTTTTTGGTGCCTTGTTCTTAACTTGAAAGGTAGCTAACATTTTGGGGCCCTTTGCATGTACCAGAGAAGAGTTGCATGTAATGATCTTATCTGGTTTTCANTGTGCCCTAGTGTCCTGATTTTGTTGTTCTGGCTTTTTTCTTTCTCTGCTTCTTTTCTGTTGTTTTTATCATTTCTTTTTGTTTGTTTGTTTGTTTTTTTGGTGCCTTGTTCTTAACTTGAAAGGTAGCTAACATTTTGGGGCCCTTTGCATGTACCAGAGAAGAGTTGCATGTAATGATCTTATCTGGTTTTCACAACCAAATGGAGAAGGAGATGGCAACCCACTCCAGTGTTCCTGCCTGGAGAATCCCAGGAATGAGGGAGCCTGATGGGCTGCCGTCTATGGGGTTGCACAGAGTCGGACATGACTGAAGTGACTTAGCAGTATCTCCATTTTCCAGCTTAGGCTTGTAAGGCCCGGAGAGGGGTAGTGACATCCCCAAGGACACACAGCTCATTAAGTGGCCCACCTGGGACTGAAGTAATGTTTGTCTGAGCCCAAACCTGTGGTCTTTGTCCTCTTTATTTGCTGTTTTCCTGTTTGTGAACTGGCAGGGTCAGGGCAGCCTTTGACCCTGGGAAATGGACAATTCCTGCAGGTTCAAGAAGGGCTAGTGTGAGTGGGAAAGAAGATGGGTTAGATGGAGAAGGTGGGGGCTGCCCACTGTAGTCTGGCTTCGGCTGCTCCAAAGCTTTGTTTGGGGGTGCCTGGGAGCCTGTGCTCTGTGTGAGACTAACCTGGCTTTGCATCATGGCTCTGCTGCCCACTTTCTTTGTGGCCCTGGACAAGCTCCCTCCCCTGGGTAAGGGGTCACAGTGGGGCCCACCTTCCATGGTTGGGGAGGGGATTGCATGAGATCATTCAGGTCTGTGCTCAGCAGAACCTGCCAGGTATACAATAAGTGCCAAGTAAACGAGAGTCAATAGTCTTTCTCTAGTATCAGGACTATAAAGAAAGCTGAGCACCGAAGAATTGACGCTTTTGAACTGTGGTGTTGGAGAAAACTCTTGAGAGTCCCTTGGACTGCAAGGAGATCCAACCAGTCCATCCTAAAGGAAATCAATCCTGAATGTTCATCAGAACGACTGATGCTAAAGCTGAAACTCCAATACTTTGGCTACCTGATGCAAAGAACCAACTCATTTGAAAAGACCCTGATGTTTGGAAAGATTGAAGGCAGGAGAAGAAGGGGATGACAGAGGAAGAGATGATTGGATGGCATTACCAACTCAATGGACATGAGTTTGAGTGATCTCTGGGAGTTGATGATGGACGGGGAGGCCGCATGTGCTGTGGTCCATGGAGTCACAAAGACTCGGACACAACTGAGTGACTGAACTGAACTGAGTATCAATATTCTATCGAAAGTAAAAGAAAAGTCACTCAGTCATGTCCGACTCTTTGTGACCTCATGGACTATACAGTCCTTGGAATTCTCCAGGCCAGATTACTGGAGTGGGTAGCCTTTCCCTTCTCCAGGGGATCTTCCCAAGCCAGGGATCACACCCAGGTCTCCCGCATTAATACAAAGTCTTTTATTGCAGGATTATTGTATGAATTTGGGTTTGTATGAATTGTATTGTATCGTATGAATCAGAGATAATATATTCAAAATGCCTAGACGATCACCTGGTATGCGCTGGGTGCTTCACAAATGTAGAGCTTCTTTCTTTCTTGTAAAACATATATGTATTTACGTGCATGTACACCCTGAAGAAAGTCTGGGAGGAGAATTACCAAAATACCAACAGTGACTCCCCCCCACCTCCAGGATTTCAGCTATTTTTCTTTTGTGTGATTTTCTGTGTCTTCTGCATCTTTATCCACAAGGAGATGTCATTTTTGCACCTGGAAAACCAGAAACAACAGAAGCTGCTGTAACCAGGCAAGCGGGGCCCTCCCCCACCCAGTCCCCCGGCAGTGGATGCTTATCCTCCGGGAGAAGGGCACCCAGACAGCTGCTCTGTCCTCCGTGACTGAAGGCCCCGGGCCCCTGGGCCTCAATACTTGGGACTGGTATTTCCATCTCAGGCCCCTCGCCTCGGGCATCCATTGAGGGATGTCCAGGGTGGGTCTATGACCAAGAGACATTCCTCACACTTCCTTAAAGCTGAGGACACCTCCAGGGCAGCCACCATGGTTCCAGCCCCCGGCCCCGCAACCTCCGGTCCATCCTGGGTTCTTCCTTCCCACCCCAGTACGACCCTGCCCTTCCTTGCCAATTGGCATATGGAATGTGGAGACAATAGAAGCTGAGTGTAACCACTGTTTACAGAAAAAAAAAAATGGTACAAGATTTATTTATTGGAAGGTGACTGAGGAATATGAATTCTACACTCCATTTAAAATGCTTTTTATTTCTCTCAGCCTTGGGGCTCAGAGTACATCTAATTTCACCCACAGCTATAATTCTCTACCAAACAGTTCCTGCTGCTCCTCTGGGGTCCCCAGGAACCAAGTTAGTTTATGTCTGCCACCGCTGAGGCGCAGGCAGGGGCAGGGACAGCTACGTGCCAGTGCGCACGGGGCCCTCTCGCCCGCGCTACCCCCCGGCCCCAAGGTGCAGGCCTCTGTGCCCAAGACGGGCTGGGCCCAAATGGGTCCACGTGATGCCCGTGGCACCAGGCCCTGAGCCTCGGGCTGGCCTGAACGCGAGCAGGCAAGCAGCCCATATCTCACGCTGGACGTGTTGATTGCTCCAACCTCAGAGCTAACAAACAATTAGTTTGTTAGTATATTTATCCCGTGAACATTGGAGCCTGTGATTACAAATCCAATAGTGGGATTGTGGCAGCATTTGGAGATAAATCTGAGCTCCAGGCCTGACGGTGTCAGCCAGGGGTGTGGGGGCAGCGGCTGGGGAAGGGGAGACATTAGGTGGCCTTGTCTGCCTGTCCCTCTGGCTGGTTTTTTGTTTTGTTCTGTTTTTTTCCAGTTGCTTGTCTGTCTGGATGTGTCTCAGCCAGCTTGTCTGTCTGACCC
Organism: Neotragus moschatus; assembly: GCA_006410615.1. Classification (NCBI taxonomy): domain Eukaryota; kingdom Metazoa; phylum Chordata; class Mammalia; order Artiodactyla; family Bovidae; genus Neotragus; species Neotragus moschatus. The sequence goes on from SJYA01005311.1 coordinate 7,474, forward strand.
CTTGCTGGCCTCCCTGCCTGGCACTCTGTCCTTCCCTCTATACCAGCCCCGGGATGGCAGAAGTCCCTTGGAAGATGCCATGGCTCGAATTGCTGATGTTCTTCCTGGAGAGACAGTGACTCCCATGCTGATGATCAGAGGGACAGGTGGGGAGAGCACCGTGGGGTCTCAGGGAGGAAGGTGCTGTCTCTGCTGGAAGGTCAAGGGGGCCCCTGTGGGCGCTGGCCAATAGCGGCTCCCTCTTTCTCTCCTTTGCTTTTTTCAGCATCTTTCCTCAGGGCTCCCCTATCTTGAAAACAAAACCCCAGCCCCTCCCTAGGATATGCACCCCATCTTCCTACCATCACAGTGCTCTTCACTTGTGCAGATTTGGACCACTACCCGCAATCCCTTCTTTGGTGCCCAGTAGATCCAGTTGCCCCTGGAGATGCTGTAACGGACACCTGTCCTTCCCACCTCTCAGCCCCCGAGTACCCCTGGACTCCCTTCCCTTTGTGACTTCTTGAGCTTTCCATGGCCCAGCAGCCCCTGGACTGGGCTCCATCCCCTCTGAGTGAGTCTCCCCAACTCCCTCGGGTCCTTCTTGCTCAGCTGGCTTCTTAACTGCAGCTGTCCCCTGGGGCCAGTTCTCTAGCCCCTGCCCTGCTCTCTCTCCTCACTCTTCCTGTAGGAGCTCCTTCCTTCCATCAGAGCATCCACCCACCCAGCCTCATCCCCCTAGGACCATAGAGATCCCCATATCTCTGCCTCCAGCCCTGAGCTCTCCCATAGACCTGGGTTTTCTAGGCTCTTCATCCCGCTGTGGCCCTCAACTCAGGGTCCAGCCAGCCCCAACACCCCACTGACCATCAAGTGAGACCCTGGGGGTGGTTCGTCATCCTTGATGAGACCTTCTGCTTTGTGCCCAGCCAGGGAGTCACCCAGGCCTGCCAAGTTCTCTTCCAGTGCTTCCACATCTGGTCTCCTCTCTTCCTGTCACTGTCCTCATTCAGCCACAGACATTTCTCCCTGGCTTGTCTTCAGCAGCCTCTCCATTGGCCCCTATGCCCCATAAGCCCTGCAATTTATCCAGATGTCCTGAACCTCAGAGGGGAACACAGGCAAATCTGTAAAATGGGGATAGTAATTCTCGCCTCTTAGGGGGGTTGGTAGGACTTAACGAGAGCTCAGTGATTTTTAGCGGCCAACATATGTTAAGCTTTTACTGTGAGTCTAGAAGCCTGCTGGGCTTCCTTGCTGGCTCAGCAGTAATGAACCTGCCATGTTGGAGACACAGGAGGCGGGGGATTCAATCCCTGGGTCAGGAAGACCCCCCGGAGGAGGAAATGGCAACACACTCCAGTACTCTTGCCTGGGAAATCCCATCAGAGGAGCCTGGCAGGCTAGAGTCCAGGGGGTTGCAAAAGAGCTGGATCCAACTGGAGAGACTGAACACGAGCATTCTGCCAGGAAATTTACCTGGTGGCCTTGTTTCATTTTCACAAGAACTTTGTGAAATAGTTAATCTGTTCATCTCCCATTTCAGAAGTGGAAACTAGGACTCAGAGTTAAAGCATATGTCCAAGGTCAGAAGATCGTAACTGGTGCAGGGAGGATGTCAGTGTGGGTCTGCTTTACTCCCAGGCTGTGCTCTCAGTGGCTGTCTGTGTTTCCCAGGGGTGCCCATTCCAGCACTGGCCCCATACCTGGCCCTCAACAGTGGTCAGAGCTAGCCACCACTTTTCCTCTAAGGTCTGGAGCTTTCTGAGGGCGCTGCAGGGCCCTTATGGTTTGTGAAGAGCAATTTCAGGGCACTGACCAGGGCTTAGACGCTCATCCACCAAAGTCATTGTCTTTTTCTTCTTTTTAAAGACATAATTCTCACACTGTAAAATTCACCTTTTAAACATGGGCATTTGGTGGTTTTTAAAATTTGTTATTTTTACTTCATTTGTTTATCATTTATTTGGCTGCATCGGGTCTTAGCTGTGGCACGTGGGAGTGTCAGTCACCCTCGAGGCACGCGGGGTCTTGTTTCAGTGGGGCTGCACAATCTCTTAGTTGCAACATGCGAACTCTTAGTCGAGATGCGTAGGATCTAACTCCCTTATCAGGGATGGAATCCAGGCCCCCTGCATTGGGAGAGCGGAGTCTTAGCCACTGGATCACCAGGGAAGTCCTAGTCCTAGTCCTCAGTATATTTACAAGGCAAACAGAAGGGGCTTCCCCAAAGGCTCAGTAGGTGAAGAATCTGCCTGCAGTGCAGGAGACATAGGTTTGATCCCTGGATTGGGAAGATCCCTGGAGGAAGAAATGGAAACACACTCCAGTATTCTTGCCTGGAGAATCCCATGGCTAGAGGAGCCTGGCAGGCTACAGTCCATAGGGTCACAAAGAGTCAGACACGACTGAACACACAGCACACACAGACAGAGTTTCTGGGGTTTACAGTCTAAACCTATGTGTGAGTCCTCTGCCTGTAAATGTCTGACCCTGGGTGAGCCAACTGCTTCCCTAATATCAAGAACTTTATCTACAAAACAGAAGTGATAATAGCACTTACCTCATTGGTTTTGTTGGAAAATCAACTGGGATAATGTATGTAGAGGGCTTAGCACAGACCCTGGCACACAGTCTATGCCAGGGATAAAGACTTCATTTCTGGACCATGTCTCAGTCCGCTGTGGATCCTAGTCTGGGATAGTCCAGGGACAGGGAGCTTGAAGATGCCCTCAGAGCAAAGGAGTAGGTCTGCCTTTCCACTTCTCAACAGTCTATTCTATAAAATAATTTCTTTAGATCTAGAACTTACCAATAAATCAATAACTCTGATCCCATGTAGTCTCAGTCTCCAGATAAATGTCCTCTTGGATCTCCTGGTTAGACTGTGAGTGGGTCAAGTGTGCGGTGTGGATGAGCCCCAGTCAGCACCCTGAACAGAGACTTGCTGCTGTCCGTGGTGCTGACAGCTTTCAGGCCTGCTGCTCACCTTGGAGATGTGGCTACTCAGGGACTAGAGGGAATGTCTGAAAGCTTTATATGTGTGTGAATGCATGGGAGTGTGTTTACGTGTGTGTGTGTGTGCACATGTACATACACGGTTGTGCACACACGTGTGGGGTGGGAGGGACATGGATCAGATAGCAATTGACCTCCATAAGGTCAAAGAGTGTTCAAACTGCCTTACAATTTTGCTCATTTTACTTGCTAGCAAGGTAATGTTCAAAATCCTCAGGTTAGACTTCAGCAGTACATGAACCGAGAACTTCCAGATGTAGAAGCTGGATTTAGAAAAGGCAGAGGAAGGCAGATATCAAGTTGCCAACATCCATTGGACCACGGTGAGGGGGGGGGGGGAACAACAAGGGAATGCCAGAGACACATCTACTTCTGATTCATTGACACTGCTAAAGCCTTTCACTATGTGGCTCATAACAAACTGGAAAATTCTTAAAGATATGGGAATGAGACCACCTTACCTGAATCCTGAGAAACCCCTTTGCAGGACAAAAAGCAACAGTGAGAACCATACATGGAACAATGGACTGATTCAAAACTGGGAAAGAGTATGTCAAGGTTGCATATTGTCACCTTGCTTATTTAACTTATATGGCAGAGTACATCATGAGAAATGTCAGGCTGGATGAATCACAAGCTGGAATCAAGGTTGCCAGGAGAAATATCAACAACCTCAGATATGCAGATGATATCACTCTAATGGCAGAAAGTAAAGAGGAACTAAAGAGCTTCTTAATGAAGGTGAAAGAGGGGAGTGAAAAATCTGGCTTAAAACTCAACATTCAAAAAACTAAGATCATGGCATCCAGTGACATCACTTCATGACAAATAGATGGAGAGAAAGAGAAAATGGTGACAGATTTCATTTTCTTGGGCTCCCAAATCACTACAAGTGGTGGCTACAGCCATGAAATTAAAAGACACATGCTCCTTGGAAGAAAAGCTATGACAGACAGACACAGCATATTAAAAAGCAGAGACATCACTTTGCTGACAAAGGTCTGTATAGTCAAAGCTATGGTTTTTCCGGTAGTCATGCACATGTGTGAGAGTTGGACTGTAAAGAAGGCTGAGCACTGAAGAATTGATGCTTTCAGATTGTGGTAATGGAGAAGACTCTTGAGAGACTCTTGGACAGCAAGGAGTTCAAACCAGTCAGTCCTAAAGGAAATCAACCCTGAATATTCATTGGAAGGATTGATGCTGAAGCTCCAATACTTTAGCCACCAGATGTGAAGAGTTGACTCTGGAAATGAATTTGGGCAAACTCTGGGGGATAGTGAAGTACAGGGAAGCCTGATATGCTGCAGTCCATGGGGTGGGAAAGATTCAGACCGGACTGGGCAACTGAACAACAATAAGGTGACTTAGGACTCCTCCTTCAACCCTGCAGGCACTGGAGATGCTGAGCCAGGGTGACGAGAGGTTGGCTGGTGGAAGAGTAACATCTCAAGATGACTGCCCCAGCCTTCTAGGAATTCCTCTCTATGCTAAGGGAACCTGCGAAAAGCCAATTCCCACTCTTTTCAGTGCTTGGGACCATTCAGTGCCTTATTATAGCAGATTGTAGTGTTAGTCATTCAGTAGTGTCTGACTCTGCAACCTCAGGGACTATAGCCCACCAGGCTCCTCTGTCCATGGAATTCTCCTGGCAAGAATACTGGAGTGGGTAGCCATTCCCTTCTCTAGGGGATCTTCTTGACCCAGGGATCAAACCCAAGTCTCCTGCATTGCAGGCAGATTCTTTACCATCTGAGCCAGCAGGGAAGCCCAGTCTTCCTCTGATTGGGGGGCCAAATGAGAGATGGAGCCCCATCAGCTCTTTGCAGTGTCTTCTAGGCCTTGTCTTAGAGCAAGTGAGGGTTGGCAGGGTGTGACTTCAGGGCTTTCTTCACCTGCCCAGAAGATCTGTGTTCTGTCTCCTGTCTCTGTGTCTAACCTCAGAGCTAAAGACTATATAGCTTCTCTTCCTTCCCCTTCTGGAGAAACTTGGTTTGTGGGCTGGGCCCCCTGATTTAATTCAATCCCTGCTGATGTGGGAGTAGGCCCCCAGACTAGCCCGCCTTCCTGTGGCTAGGACCCCCTCACTGGGGGTTGCCAGCATTTCCCCAGGACCTAGGAACCGAGCTGGGCCACTCTGATCTGGGTATGTCTGGGAGAGCACTCAATGCTCCAAACCAGCAACTCTGAGACGCTGCCTATCCCACCTGAGATCACTTTAGACACAGGCTGTAGTCACACTTGTTTCATTCTTAGCTATTCCTGTGCCCATCTGTCCCTGATTCCTGCCGGGAGCTTCTTGATTGCTGGAAAGCTGAGGCTACACAAAATAAACTCTTCTCTTTCCCCATCGCATAGCTCTCTTATCCTCATCTCACACTGGGATGCTTGCCTTTGGGGATGGAGTTCATTTCCCCCACACTTCCTCTAATAGTTAAAAAACAGTTTTTAGAAACCCCCAAAAAAGACTTCATGATCCATTAACAGGCTATCAGACAGACCCAATCGGATGTGCATGTCTGTTTTGGTGACTGTGAGAGACGTTTGATACATGGTTATTTTTATGTATGTGAGATGTGACTCCATATGGGGCTAAATCTGTATGTTCTTCCTCTGTGATTGTGTGTGTGCATGTGCACGCGTGCACACGTGTGTGTGCAAGAGAAAGGGAGCTGTCTCCTTGGGTGAGACTAGATCATGTCAAGAAACAAGTCTCAGCCTCTTTCTCTCTTCCTCCTCTCTCTCTGCTTTGTGAATGCACGTTTTTGTGTATCATCCGTTTTCCTAAAAGCTCGGAGTGCAATGTGCTGGGTGTGGCTGTGTGTCCTCTCCCAACATAAGCTATGTCCATGTACACGGGTGTGTGGGCCGTGCCCATCATTTAGGTGCCCGTCTCTCTGTCTCTCCATCTCACACAGTGAGCACACGCCAGTGTCTGTGGGGATGTGATCCTGACATCCTGCCAGAAACCAGCTCCCTTCACTGAACCAACTTGCCGACTTTCCCCCCAGAATGGCAAAGTTGTTTCTTTGAAATGCTTCCAGCACCTGGCTTAATAGACCTTCCTGTGAGCATATTCCCAGTTCCGCACTGCTCCCCAGTGACTGGGGACCTTTTGTCAAGCACATATGAAATTAAGTGAAATAAAAATCATATTAAAAATTATTACCATCTAACAGCCATTAGTCTGCACACTGCTGTCAGCCTGTGATGGATTCCTCACTTACTTCAATGAATGTTCTAACGACAGTGATAAAATCACTCAGAAAAAATAGAATAAACCGTTAACCCTCTCCCCATCGACACTTGTTTTTCTTTGAGAAAAATACAATAAGAGCTCCGGGTAGAAGGGATTGAGCCATATGTGACTCTTTATTTTCTTAAAAAATATTTCTTTATCTGGCTGCGTCGAGTCTCTGTTGCGGTGCGTGGGCTCTGCCACTGCGGCCCATGGACTCTCTATTTGTAATAAGCAGGTGTAGAGCCCTCCCCACAGGTTGTGGGATCTTAGTTCCCTGACCAGGAATCCAACCTGAATCCCCTGCATTGCAAAGCATCTTCTTAACTGCTCGACCAGCAGAGAAATCCCCATTTGTGACTCTTCAGATAGAAAAGTGAGCTGGGTGTGGGGCACTAGGCTTTGGCCTCCTAATTTTGAGAGAGAATTTTGCTCTAGGCTCTAGGCATCAGCCCTACTTTCTGAGCTCCGAGTTGAGATTTGGATTCTGGTTGAATTGGTCTGAGTCAGGTCAGGTGGGGCTTAGTCCTTGTACTTTAAAGTAGGTTAATTCATTTAGAAAGATTTATTATACAGTTACATCTGATAGGAAGGCCCAGGTAGACCATTATATGTATCTGAGCTGAGGCAGTGACCAAGGGGATGGGGAGACCAGGCAAATTAGAAAGATGCCTTAAAGGTAGAAAAGACAGGATTAGCTACCGGCTTTTATATGAAGTAGAGAGAGAGAGGTATCACGACGTTAACTGTGGAAGTGACTAGTTGTTCAGTTGCTCAGCTGTGTCTGACTCTTTGTGACCCCATGGACTGCAGCACTCCAGGCTTCCCTGTCCATCACCAACTCCTGGAGCTTGCTCAAACTCATGTCCATTGAGTTGGTGATGCCATCCAACCATCCCATCCTCTGTCATCCGCTTCTCCTCCTGCCTTCAATCTTTCTCAGCATCAGGGTCTTTTCCTATGAGTCAGTTCTTTGCATCAGGTGGCCAAAGTATTGGAGCTTCAGCATCAGTCCTTCCAATGAATATTCAGGACTGATTTCCTTTAGGATTGACTAGTTTGATCTCCTAGCTGTCCAAGAGATTCACAAGAGTCTTCTCCAACATCACAGTTCAAAAGCATCAATTCTTTGGCACTCAGCCTTCTTTATAGTCCAACTCTCACATCCGTACATGACTATTGGAAAATCCATAGCTTTGACTATATACACCTTTGTCAGCAAAGTGATGTTTCTGCTTTTTAATATGCTATCTAGTGGGGAACTAGAGGTTGGAGCACCTGATTCACTGAAGTACGGAACAGACAGTCCTTCTTTAGTGGGAGAGAAGAGCTCAGTGATGAGCTCACTCTGTGGGAGCCTCCGGGTAACCAAAGTGGCTGCAGAGAAGCTGCTGGACTCCTGGATCTGTGGTCTCTGAGAGGGTTTGGGCTGGAGAGACAGATCCAGGTGTCTTTGGCCCTCAGAGGAGAAGCCAGGGAGGGGATGAGACCGTCCAGGGAGTGTGAGGAGAGTCCCAGAGACAGTACCTTGCGGACCACTGTCCATCGGGAGGGTCCCAGCAGGAGATAGAGGAGGAGGGGCTGGGGGGCAGAGGAAGGTGTGATGTCACGGCGCTCAGGAAGGGAGAGGGTTTCACAAAGAGGGAAGTGGTGGGTGAAGTGGGATGACCCAGAAAACCAGTTAGGCGCTGATAAATGTTGATGGCCACATGGAGGTACTGGGGACAGTTCTGAGGGAGGGGGGAGAGGAAGTGAGATGGAGAGGTAGGTACCCTCGCAGGCAGAACCCTCTTCCTGAAGAGAAGATCCCTGAGGAAGCCGTTCCCTCTGGCTCTGTTTACCGAAACCCAGAGGGGTGAGCCTGCAGACCTCCTAGAGCCTCTCCACCAGGATCAGGATGCAGGCTGGCTTTGTTCTGGTCCGCTGGGCCCTGCCTTTGCCTGAGGGAATACGGTGTGGGCCTTCCTGGATTCACTCGGTGACCCTCAGAGGTGGAGGCCCGTGAGGGAGGGGCTTCTACCTCAGTCCTTGGGACCCTAATGGGTTCACAAGTTCCGCTGTTTCCTCCGGGGGCTCACGGCTCCTTGGGTGAAGGTAGGGGGCCTCGAGGAAGGTGGCAGCGCCTGAGAGATGGTTCTGAGAGATGGGGGGGAGGGTCTCTCTCCTGGTGGATGACCTGTCCCCACCTCCCCCGTCCGTGAGGCTCGGCCCCTTCTCTGGGCTGAGAGATCTGAGTCCCTCCCCCTCCCCTGGAGCCTCCTTTGTGAGAGAGGCAGGCAGGGCACACCTGTTCACAGTGAACATGAGACACTCGGGGTGGTGGGAGGGCAGATGGTCCAGCTGGGGTCACACTGCCAGCCAGTGCAGGGCGGAGACCAGGGCGACTTGGAGAGGACAGATGGTCTTCCCCAGCTAGGCTGGAAGTGGTAGGCTGCTGGACATCCATCTCCCTCCCTTCAGCAGGGGACTGCTCCCCATGCCATTTTGGGGAAAGCGTGGACCTACATTTGCTAGAAAATTCAGCCAGGGAGGATGCGTGATACGTCAGGGACCTTGCTTCTGCTGGAAACGTGACATGTAAACACGCACACGTGGCCACACCAATGGGACTCAGATTCTTTCGTCCACTCTCCCCTTTTTGGCTTTCTAGTGGTGAGATGTCTCCCCTTTCAGACTCAAATAACCAAACTCACTCTATCTGGCTTAAGCTCAAAGGGGATTTATTTTCAAGGACAGGAAACACAGCCTAGGGACAGGGTCAGAGAACCCTGGGGGTCTCAGGCAGCCTCACCCTCCGTCTCGCTCTGTGTCTGGAGCCAAAGGGCCTCTTGGTTGAGGGTCTCTGTGTACATCTGTCTCATTCTTCTGCCTGTACTCGGCTCTCCAGGCCTGTGGACAAACGGAGCTGTGTCCTGAACTCTGTGCTTTCACGTCCCCTGGCTGAGCCTTGTGTCCTGAGCACACATCCCGCATTCCTGAGCCTGAGAACCTGATTGGCCCAGGCTGGATCAGGTGTTCCTCTCTGGTCCAATCAGCTATGGAAGGAGTATCGTTAATAGTAATACTAATGACAAAGAGGATAATGGTGATGAGGTAAGCACTATAACTATCAGCCTCGCTTACAGGTGAGACACGGAGAGTTGAAGAGGCACCCTCAAGGTCACACATCTAGCTTGTGGCTGAGCTGGACTTGGAGCCCAGGAGTCTGATCCTAACATCTGTGAGCCTGGCTGCTGTACTATACTGCCTCTTGAACATGGCGGCCAGGCCCCTCCCTGGAAGGGCCAATTTTATTCTTATTTCTTTAAATATTTATTTATTGGGCCTAGCCTGGTCTTAGTTGTGGCACATGGGATCTTTAGGTGCAGCACGTGAGATCTAGTTCCCTGACCAGAGATAGGACCCCCTGCTTTGGGAGTGTGGAATCTTAGCCACTGGACCACCAGGGAAGTCCCTTGAAAGGGCAAGTTTTAGAATAAGAGGAATTGGGACAGATAAGTCTAAAGTTGTCTGCTACACTCAAGTTCAAAGCAAAGATCAAAGAGACATGGGAGGGTGTCTGAAGCAGGATGTCCCCTGGTATTGACTGGGATTCCAGAAAATTGGGCGGGCTCTAGCCTGAGACTCCGGAAAGAGACAAGCCTGGAAAACAGGGGGAGAGGGGGTGGTGTCAGGCTTGGACCTGGAGGCTACAGGCAGAAACTCACAGGTACACCCTGGAGTGGAGTAGGGTGTGAGATTCATGGAGCTTCTTTGACCTCAGCAGCACTCCAGGCTTGGGAGGCCCTGGGCCTGCCTCTTGGTCAGGCACTCACTGGCTTAGGCCTGTGTAGGGTGGGGCGCCCAGGGCAGCTGACACCGCAGGCAGCTCTACCCCCAGTCCACCCCATGGTCTCCTGAGCACAGCCCCAAGGTTGACCCCTTGTTCCAACTTACCTAGGATCTCAGTCCCCGCATGTGGATGCGTGTCTTCTTTGGGTGTCCTTGGGGTGCCCTTCTCACCCCTGAGGAGTCAGGACAACATGATAGGCTTGGAGTCAAAAAGACCTAGACTTGAATTCTGGTTCTGTCATCACTAGCCAGGGGAACAAACTTCAATCAATTTCTTCTGGGCCTTCTTTGCTCAGGTATGAAGTGGGGAGGATGAGACATATCCATGGGAGAAGGACTCAGATAATGTATGTCAAGTGCCTGCCGTAAACGTTCAATATATGTGTAGAGGAAATCAACCCTGAATATTCACTGGAAAGACTGATGCTGAAACTCCAATACTTTGACCACCTGACGCGAAGAGCCAACTCATTGGAAAAGATCCTGATGCTGGGAAAGACTGAGGGCAGGAGGACAAGGGGACGACAGAGGATGAGACAGTTGAATGGCATCATTGACGCGAGGGACATTGCCAGTGAGTTTGAGCATACAGTGGGAGATAGGGAAGGACAAGGAAGCCTGGCATGCTCCAGTTCATGGAGTGGCAAAGAATTAGACATGACTTAGCCACTAAACAACAACAGCAATGTTATTAGAATCAATCGTTTTGTCCAAAGCTTAAATTGTGCCCCTTTCATTCCCAGTAACATGCCTCGTTGACTTCTCTGCTTATATGGCTGGCAGTGGCTCAACTCTTTCATGAGATGCTGAGCGAAGAGGCTTTGTGGGAAAGAAGCTGGTGTTCCTTCTAGATGGTGTGGTCTCTGGAGAGACAGGCTCACAGCACACTCTCCAGAGACTGTCCTCAGACAAGCTGGCCCCAGCCCATTCCCAGTGTACACTGAGGATGTGTCCTGAGCAGCCCTGCACCCGGACAGCCTCCAGACGGCTGCATTATCCTCCCATTTCAGACCCAGCAGCACCCCACCATCCTCTGATGGGAGGGGCTCACACACCTGGCTCCAGGCAAAGCACAGGGCCTTTGTCCACATCAGCTTCTGGCGCCTGAGCCCACAGTTGCCTGTTTTAGTTTTCTGGAGCTGCTGTATCAAGTACCACAAAGCTGGTGGCTTAAAATGACAGAGTTTATTCTCTCGATTCTGGAGGCTGGAAGTCTGAAATCAAGGGTGTCAGGAGGGCCAGGCTCCCCCGAAGTCTCTCGAGAAGAATCCTTCCTGGCCTCTCTTGCTCCTGGAGGTTGTTGGCAATCCTTGACACCCTCTGACTCACAGCTGCATCCCTCCAGTCTCCGCTTCTGTCATCACATGGCATTTGTCTCTCCTCTTCTTATAAAGACGCTAGTGAAATTGGATTAAGGGTCCTCCCTAATCCAGTATGGCCCCATCTTAACTTGATTATACCCGCAAAGGCTCTAGTTTCGTATAAGGTCAGGTTCACAAGTACCACTGGTGTTAAGTGGTATTAACACTTCATCATATCATTTTGAGGGACATGACTTGACCCATAGCACCTTCTAAGAGGGTCCCTGAGACACTGACCATGTCATACTGAGGACAGGGGCTCTGGTCAGAGGGAGACAAGGACACCTTGGGGAGCGGGAGTTGGGTTAGGAAGGTGAGGGAGTGACCATTACCCCCCAAACCATTTCAGCTCTGGGGTCTGAGTCCCACTGCAGGAGGAGTGATTAGAACTGTCAGCCCCAAAGCTAAGATACAGCTGCCCCTTCTCTCTTAGAAAGGTCATTATACAGAGGTGGCGGCCTCATCTCAGACCTTGGCCTGAGTATTCCTGGTGGGGTTTCTTGGGATGACTTTGGGGTACAATAACGAGGCTGCTCCTGGGACTGAGGTCCCCCGTCAGCCCCCCACTCATTCATTCATCAAACATTCCAATACCAGGGGCTGTCACTAGCACAGGAGACAGCTGCGTGGAGTGAGACTCAACCGCTCCAGTGACTGCTGCCAACTAGTGAAGACTCATGTGTGTGTATGTGTGTGTGGGGTGTGTATGTGTGCGTGTGGTGTGTATGCATGTGTGTGTCTAACAGAATACTTAATAGGCCTGATTTTGATTACGGGTTCAAGAAACTTAAGCAGAGACCTAAGGGATTAAGAAAGAAGCAGGCAGGAAGGGAAGGGAAGGTTGGACAAAGTGCTCTCGGGTGTGTGTGCTTAGTCGTGTCCAACTCTTTGTGACCCCGTGGACTGTAGCCCACCAGTCTCCTCTGTCCATGGGATTCACCAGGCAAGAATACTGGAGTGGGATGCCATGCCTTCCTCCAGGGGATCTTCCCAACCCAGGGATGGAACCCAGATCTCCCAAATTGCAGGTGGATTCTTTACCGTCTTAGACACCAGGGTGAGGAGAGGAAAGGTCATCTGAGATGGGGCTGCATCCATTACGGAGTCTCTAGGCAGGTGACAAAGGTCTGAAGAAGTTGTCACGTGATAGGCGAGCCTGAGAGTGTGGCCAGGGACCCGTCAACAGAGTCACTCCGGAGATAGGGACTCTGTCCGGCTTTGAGCCAGGTCACTGTCCGAGGAGGGCAGAAACACTGAGTGGGGACTGGTGCTTAGTCTCTCAACCCTGTTCCCTTCCATTCACGTTGACAAGTCTGAAGATCTGTCTACTCAGGACCCAGAGCTCCTGGCTGCCCTGAAATCAGAGAGGCTGCTGTGGCTGGAGAAAGCTGGAGGGCTGGGTGGGCCGAGGCACAAGGGGACCTGGGATAACCAGGAGGCCGATTCATGGGGGAAGGGAGGGCTTCGAGATGCCCCTCCCACCAAGACCTCCTGGGTAAAGTAGCTTGGATCCCTTGAGCCCACGGATCTACTGCCCTCACCAGGGTCTGCACAGAGTCTGCATGGGGCTGAATCTGTAAAATTCCTGAAGTTGAAAGGGACAGCAAGAGCAGGGGTTGCACAGTGGGCTTGAGAGGTGAGACTGTGACCCTCCATGGGGGGCTGTGTGATCACTGGGTTCCATGTGACCTGGTTATCTCAACTCCATGAAGGGGCTGAGGACTTGGGCCAAAGACTAGAATTGAGCTGGTGGGAAATCACAGAGCCCCCTGGGAGGGGAAGGGGAGTTAGAGGGGTGTGTGGGGGGCAAGAAGATTCAGTGAGGGCTGAACAATCACACAGGGCTGTGGGAGGCCCTGGATTCTGCTGGGTCAGAGGGCTTGGGGATGTCCACACACCAAGAGAGGGGCATGGCTCTGCACCACTCACCCTGGAACCTGGGGATCAGGAAGGTTCCCATTCTCCTTGACCATAAGCAGTACAATGGAGTCAGGTTTGGATTGCGCCTGGACTTTGATGCTTAGTGACCTGGGGCACAGGCTTATTTAACTTATATGCAGAGTTCATCATGAGAAACGCTGGGCTGGATAAAGCACAACCTGGAATCAAGATTGCTGGGAGAAATATCAATAACCTCAGATATGCAGATGACACCACCCTTATGGCAGAAAGTGAAGAGGAACTAAAGAGCTTCCTGATGAAAGTGAAAGAGGAGAGTTAAAAAGTTGGCTTAGAACTCAGCATTCAGAAAACTAAGATCACGGCACCTGGTCCCGTCACTTCATGGCAAATAGAAGGAGAAACAGTGACAGATTTTATTTTTGGAGGCTCCAGAATCACTGCAGATGGTGACTGCATAGCCATGAAATTAAAAGACGCTTGCTCCTTGGAAGAAAAGTTATGGCCAACCTAGACAGCCTATTAAAAAGCAGAGACATTACTTTGCCAACAAAGCTCTGTCTAGTTGAAGCTATGGTTTTTCCAGGAGTCATGTATGGATGTGAGAGTTGGACTATAAAGAAAGCTGAAGACCAAAGAACTGATGCTTTTGAACTGTGGCAATGGAGAAGACTCTTGAGAGTTCCTTGGAATGCAAGGAGATCCAACCAGTCCATGCTAAAGGAAATCAGTCCTGACTATTGATTGGAAGGACTGATGCTGAAGCTGAAGCTCCAATACTTTGGCCGCCTGATGTGAAGAACTGACTCATTTGAAAAGAACCCTGATGCTGGGGAAGATTGAAGGCAGGAGGAGAAGAGGACGACAGAGGGGAGATGGTTGGATGGCATCATCGACTCAATGGACGTGAGAATAAGTAAATTCCAGGAGTTGGTGATGGAGGCCTGGCGTGCTACATTCTATGGGGTTTCAAAGAGTTGGACAGGACTGAGTGACTGCAATGGACTGAACTAACGTGTCGAGGGGTGTGTCTGAAGCCCTAGAGCCTGCATCAGTGGCCTTTAGGGAAAGGAGGAGGGTGGTGTGAAGAGGTTGAGAGTGAGAGGCAAGAATCTTTTCTGTCACCTCCTGATCCCAGGGACTCACATTTGAGCCACAGAGAGATGGTGTCCAGGCAGGAGCTGAAGGAACATTTTCACTGGGAACGCTGGTGACTCAAGCCATTGTCTGAGCTTCTGTAGGCTCAGAGAGGCGCTTCTTCCCCGAGTCTGCATGAACCCCACATGGCATTTGCTCATTGAAGGCTTCTGGGAAAGCAGCCTTGTTGACATCAGGGCAGCCCCTCGGTAGAGACACAAATTGGACCAGGGTAGTGCAGGAGAGTGCTGTGGGTGACCTCACATATAAAGCCCCCACCCTGAGGGACCCCAGAGCTGCCAGTGTGCTTGTGCAGGGGTGGGAGGGGCTGTGCAGGGAAATGTAGGCAGATCTAAGGAGTCCCTGAGATGGTGCCCACTTGGCCTCTTTGGATTGAACTCAGGATAGCTGGCCACTCCAGGGTCCCACAGAGTCAGTCCCCAGCCAGGCCTTGTTCTCATTGGCCCCAAGCCCAGGGGGTGGAACTTGGGGTGGAGGTGACATCCTGTGGATGCCCAGGCCACGCTGAGTTCATAGATAACTTCACGACTTCAGGCATATCCAGGTCCTCCCTATAGGATTATTTTCTTAGTACATATTACAAGTTGATCTTTTTTCTTTACTCTTTTTTCTTTCTTCTCTTAAAATAAGAGAAAAATTCACCTCTCTCTGGGAGACACTCTGATCACAAAGGATTCCATGCCTGGCCCTGGACACATGACAAGCTGTGTGACGGGGTCCAGTCCTAACCACTCTATGCCTCAGCTTCCTTGTCTCTTCATCAGGGCTGATAACCTTGGTTCCCCATAGGGTTTTCTGAGGTTCAGTGAGTTAAGATATGCAAAGCTCAGAACAATACCAGACCCACTGTAAGGGCTGTCTATATCTAAGCTACATTATCATTGCTGTTAAGCGGAAAGCCAGCATTACTTGCTATGAATGGAGGCAGCTGTAAAAATAAATATAATGAAAATGCAACGGAATTATTAAATTCCAGCCAGTTTCTACAACCTGCAGAGGGCTTGTAGCCTGGGCCCTGCAGTCTGTTCATAAAATGGTGATTTGTGGTGTTGGAGAGGCGGTCCACAAGCCAGGACCAGACTGACTGACTTCTGGACAGTTAAAAGGGAAACCACTTCCCTGCCAAAAACGCAGGGAGTTTTACTGCCTACCAGTGGCCCATGTGCTGCCCTTGGAGGCATCATGGCGGCAGTCAGGGCTGGGCAAGCAGGACAGACAGACACTCCAACCTTGGGTCAGTTCCAGGGTTTTGCCGTTTGCCAGCTGTGTGGCCTGGGCAGGTTTCTCCACCTCCCTGAGCCTTAAGCAGCTTGCCTGAAAGGAATGCAAACCAAGCGCCCATCCTAGGGATGCTGGAGCAGCCATGAGATGAAGAGCCACAGGGCTTCCCATGGTCCCGGCCAAACTCCCAGGCTCTGTCACCTTCAATGGGTCAGAGAGGACTCAGGACCACTTCCAGGTGGGAGACAAGCCGGGAAGGCAGCATTTGAGGGTGTCATTTGCAGACACCCATGGGTCAGGTTCCATCTCCACAGACAGCTCTGGGTTCACCTACGATTCTGCTGTTTTCAAAGCCTGAGAAAGCTGGTGGAGGGAGTCAGGACGCCGTGGTGGCCTCTGTTCTCTGCCGTCACCGAGGGGCCATGCAGGCACCCGTGGAAGCTGCCTAACGAGCGTCTGAGGTGGCAGACGTGGCTTGGGCACTGCCACGCTCACTGAGCAGAGCAGTGAGACGTGACCAGGAGGATCGCGGGGCCTGCCCAGGCTGCCCAGCGTGCTCTCCTTGCCAATTTGCTGGCGACCCTGTGCCCGGCTCTTAACCCCAATGCCTCAGACTCTCCATCACTAAAGTGAGGGGAGGCCCTGTCACCTTCAGACCTCAGGAGGCAGCTCAGGGTGCAAGGAGAGAACCCAGGTTCACGGGCTGGCTCTCCTGGGGTTTGCCTTGTGACCTTGGGCGAGTTCTGTGTCACTCTGGGTCCCAGTTTACACGTTGGTTTCCAGGGGTCGGTCTGGCTGATCCCCACAACCTCAGCCTTTGGGGGCCTGGGATTCTGTGGACTGTAGACAGAGAGCAGTGAGGCCAAAGCTGAGCAGAGGGGAATGCCTGCTTGGAAGGTGCCTCTAAGCCACCTTCCTGCATGGTCTAGGAGGCCCTGGGCTGGGCAGAGAAGAGGAGACAAGTGTCCAGACAGCTGGATTTTGGTGTAGCTCACGCCTAGTATGAATCCCGGTGCCACATTAAGCCTTGCGTGGCCCTGGGCACGTGTCTCCTCCATCCTGAGCTTCAGTCTTCTCATCGGTAGCACGGGGGAGATGGCAGTGTGTGTGGCTGTGACATCCCAGTGGGCAGAGGGGAAGAAAAGAACTGGGCACAAAGTCTGGCTCCCAGAGGCTGAGGAAGTGATGGATGATAATAACAGTAGTATTGATTATGGTTGTGTTTTGTTGGTGGTCTTGTTGCAGTTGTGCAGATTCAGAACCAGGGGCTGGCCGGATAACACAAAGGGGGGAGGCTGGGGCAGGCCTGGGCTCTGGGAGCGGACGGGTTAAGTCTCCATGGAAACAGGCATGCATTATTTACGTGGCCTAATGAATAAAACATTTATGTGGTAGGCTAATAAATTCCCTCACACAAAGCAAAGTAAGCTATGATTTAAATATCGGCCTCTGCTGGCTGGCTGAGTTATGGAGCCTGCTCAGGGGGACCCTCTTGGTTTTACACCGCCATCCACTGCAGGGAGGGGAATAGGGGAGGGCGGAGGGGGAGACCCCCCTAGGAAGGGGGTTTCTGGGCCCTCTGGGCTTCTGGCCTGAACCTGCTGCTGTCCCTTACTATGGTGCCCCAGAGAACTTCCCCAGGGCCACGGAGCGGGGATTGAGTGACAGGTGGGCTGGTCCCTGCCCTGGGACTCCATCTTGTGGGGAGAGGTGACCAGGGGTGGGGGCAGCTTGCTAGGGCATCCTGGAGGTGGTGGCTTTTCTGGGGTTTGAAGAGCTTGGAGATGTGGGTTGGGTGACAAGAGGGCACACACGGAGGTTTGGGGTCCTGCCTGGTCCTCCTGGGCACGGGGCCCATCTGCCCAGCATGGGGGAGTTGGCTCGGCTCGGGGGCTGAAGTGCCNTTGTGGGGAGAGGTGACCAGGGGTGGGGGCAGCTTGCTAGGGCATCCTGGAGGTGGTGGCTTTTCTGGGGTTTGAAGAGCTTGGAGATGTGGGTTGGGTGACAAGAGGGCACACACGGAGGTTTGGGGTCCTGCCTGGTCCTCCTGGGCACGGGGCCCATCTGCCCAGCATGGGGGAGTTGGCTCGGCTCGGGGGCTGAAGTGCCGGGAGGCTGGGGGAAGGTGAACAGCAGAGTGGGACAGGGGGAGTCAGCGGTAAAGCCCATGTCTGGGGAGCTGGACCACCAGCCTGCCCCCCCCCCCACCCGCCTCGGCCTCTGCTGATGTTTCATCTCTCCGGGGTTTTATCTCACTGTGCTTCTCCTCCTTCGTTCGCTGGCTGTTTCTGCCTGCCTGCCTGTCTGTCTGTCTGTCTCGCCACCTCTTTTTCCCTTTTCCTCCCTCTGCATTTCTGTCTCTTTCTCTGACTATTTTTTCCTTCTGTTTCTGTCTCTCTCTGTCTCTCTTTTCTGTCTCTCTCTGTGTCTCTGCCTCTACGTCTGCCTCGGTATTTGTCTTGCTCAGGTTCTCTCTCCATCTCTGGCTCTTTGCATCTCTGTCTCTTTCTGGGGAAATCTCACATGGTGGTGAGAGGGTCCCATGTGCTTGGATCGGGATGTGTGAGGCCCCCACGTGGTTGTGAAGGAGGCGCCTCCCGGGCTCCGAGCATTTGCCTAAGGAACCCTGGGGAAGCAGGCTCGGGGTCCACCCCCACACCAACCCACTGGAGATTCCACTGGGCCCCCTTAGCTGGGAGGCCTTCTCACTTTTGTCTTCAGGCGAGCAGAAGCCACTAAGTGGAGACCTTCGCTGGGGAGCCTGAGAAA
>SJYA01005312.1:0-13179 GCA_006410615.1 Neotragus moschatus
GAAGAGAATTGTTTGTGAGAATGTCAGAGCCCTCAAGAAATACTTGAGTATACTTCCCAGAAGTACCTGTAGGTGACTCTAAGGTAGACTAAAATCTTATATTAAAAATGTATGGCAAAATGAGTACAGTATTGTAAAGCAAAACAAACTAAAAAAAATAAATAAATAAAAAAAATAATTAAAAAAAAAAATGAGAACTTCCCTAAGGTTCAGTGGTTAAGGCTCTGAGCTCTCAATTCAGGGGCTCTGGGTTCGATCTCTGATTAGACAGATAGATCTCACAAGCCACAACTAAGAGTCCCAATGCTGCCACTAAAGATCCTGAATGCTATAACTAAGACTCAATATAGCCTAATAGGTAAATAAATATTTTTTAAAGGTACAAGTGAATGTTAGATNAAGGCTCTGAGCTCTCAATTCAGGGGCTCTGGGTTCGATCTCTGATTAGACAGATAGATCTCACAAGCCACAACTAAGAGTCCCAATGCTGCCACTAAAGATCCTGAATGCTATAACTAAGACTCAATATAGCCTAATAGGTAAATAAATATTTTTTAAAGGTACAAGTGAATGTTAGATGAATTAAATTATACTAAATTTGAGTCTTTACTATTCATAAGTTGGAGTGGCCTGGAGAAACTCACATCGTATATGCAAGCTTTGCATATATTTTAGAAGATACTGATGGGCTTCCCTGGTTGCTCAGCTGATAAAGAATCTGCTTGCGATGCAGGAGATCCCAGTTTGATTCCTGAGTTGAGAAGATCCCTTGCAGAAGGGATAAGCTACCCATTCCAGTATTCTTGCCTGGAGAATGCCCATGGATAGAGGAGCCAGGCAGGCTATAGTCCATGGGGTAATTGAATAGCACAAAGAAGGAGGTAAAAATACACCTTCTTTGTGATCTAAAAAAAAAAAAAAATTTCCAATCTTGAGACTGAAAGTTCCTTACATATTGCCACGGATGGGAGATAGCTATCCAATCATGCATTCACAAATATAAATGATTCTAGCATGTTAAAATCTGTAAAGGGAATTACCATAGGTTGTAAGATTGAGAATTCTGTAATAGAGGCCTCCATTGTCCCAGAAAAAAAAAAAAATCTTTCCATAAATTCGTACCTCAGTTGATAATCTTCCCTTTTTCACCTTACACTTTGATTTGAAGTCTCAATGCAGTAATCCGATAAATAACAAATTATATTAATATGTCTTTCTCAAATCCTATAAAAAATGTTGAGTGAAAGAAAAAAGATAAAGCAAAGATATCTCATTTAAATATACATTCTCTCCACATAAAGCATTTAAAAAGCAAAACTAAACTATATATTTTTGAAGGCATGCATGGTTACTAAAACTATGCAGAAAAGCAAATTTACGATCATAGTTACCCGTTATGGAAAATGAATACTTATTGTGCTCTTATAAAGTTGAAAATGTTCTCTTTTTTAGCTATTGTGACTATTTGTTAAAATATCACAAAAAATCCCTAGTGGCTCAGACAATAATTGATCCCTGCGTTGGGAAGGTCCCCTGGAGAAGTGAATCACTACCTACTTAGAATTCTTGCCTGGAGAATTCCATGAACAGAGGAGCTTGGTGAGCTATAGTCCATGGGGTGTCAAAGAGTCAACACCATTGACAGAGTAACACTTTCACTTTTTTCCCTTCACTTTCCTGCATATGTTCTTTATTTCACAGTGAAAATATGTAAAATATTATCCCTTCATCTTTAAGCCAAATAAAGTACTTATGGGCTTGATAGTGATGGCACCCTACAATTTTGTGACAAAAGATCTCACAAGATGTCAAAACAGAATATATAATGTCCTTGGCAAAGTTTCATTTTCTTGCTTGATGCTCTTGTGTTCGAGTTTCCCAGGTTGTGCAGTGGTAAAGAATCTCCTTGCCAATGCAGGAGACACAAGAGATGTGTGTTTGATCCCTGTGTCAGGAAAGACCTCCAGGAAGTATTCTTGCTTGAAAAGTTCCTTGAACAGAGAAGCCTGGTAGGCTAGTCTATGGGGTCACAAAGAGTCAGACACAGCTGAGCACACACACTCCTGCATTAGTAGAATAATATTAATAATCAATATTCTTTCAATTATTACATGAAGGCTATCTATTCACAAAATACCCCTTTGACATTTTAATCACAATCTCCCACTGTAATCACTGTAAAAGGAAGCTGAACTGGGTTTAACTGAGGCAAAACTTAGAGATGGGCTCCAGGGTGCATTTTCTATGCATCATCTTCATTTCAGTGAAAATCTCTATGTTCTTGTTAAATATGGAAACTAGTACAACATGCCTAAGAGATGTGCTGATAGAATTTCCCGAAGGTCTATTAACACCTGGTGTTGCAAATCAGCCACTTTGACATTTATTTCTTCCTCTGCAGGTTTTGACTGCCATCTGTCAGTCAGATGTAGATTCAGTTCTCTGGGCAGCCCCATGTAGTGTCAGACGCATCTCTGGGGGTTGGCTCTCCCTTTCTAATGCATTCTGCTGCAGCCACTTTGGCAATATTTCTTTCTCTGGGGGCAGGGACACTTCCAAGGTTTAAGGTAAGCCTAACTGGACTTACCTAGGATAGAGTGATGAACAACACCTCCTGCTTCTCAAGGGTCACTCATTCTCTCTGGCTGTCCAATTGTACGATAGAAAATAGCTTTTCTAACTCTAAAACTACATGTTCTTCCCACACCAGTGCCACCAGCCATCAGTTTCACATTCTCAAGCACCCAACCAAGATTCAAACTGCTGTGTCTGAATGAACAGACTTACAGAGTTCAAAAAGACTACAGATTACACCATTGTAAATGGGCAAAGTACTTATAGAAGCAGCATGAGAGAATGAGGAAACAGCTCTTGTTCACAGATCTAAGGTAGACTTCCAGCCCTGCCACTTACTACTAGTAATTCAAGCAACTATTTCATGGGGTAGGTATATATTGCAGATGCAGGGCATAGGGCATTGCATATAGTAAGTGTTCAATGACTGTGAGTTAGTATGTAACTGTTACCGTTACACTGAAAACTTCAAATCTCATACAAAATATAGAGCAGCTATTTCCATTTTTATAAAAGTCTACAAAGGACATCATAATTAAAACCAAAGCTTTATGAATTTTAACTTCAACTAGGAAAACTCTGGCAAAACTTTGAAGAAAATTATCTGCCCCTTCATTTTTCCCAGATGAACCTGAACTCTTGCATTACTCTCCCCCCCTTTTTTTTTTTTTATCATCTTTTAGCATCCAGTAATTTTCTAACATTTTCTATTTCTTTCCCCCCAATTCCCTAGTTCACCAATTCTCTAATATTTACATACTTGTTAATAGTTTAATATTTTTCTCAAGTTTTTAATTTAATTTTATTTTTTGTTCCTATGAAATGGTACTTCTTATCCATTATTACTGCTAAAATGTGTAAACCTCACAGATGCCATGACAGGCTTATTAGAAAATATCGAGCCACAGAAAAAAATTCCTGAGTCATTTGGACTCCGTGAGCTCAAGGACATCCAGGATGGCATAATGGAGACCTTATCAGAAAATAACTCCACCCGCTCTTGGTACAGAACAATCCGTTAAGAGATACAAAACTCTAAACCCGCACACGTGTATTGTATGACCAATCAAAATATGCCAAATCCTTGTCTTGCCTTGCTTGCCCAATCAACTCCCGCCGAATCTCTGTCTTTGTCTAAAACCTATAAATACTTCTGTAATCCTGGACTCGGGGCTCTCTTGCCTCCTCCACTGCGTTGGAGATGGCAGAGGACCCTAACTCAAGTTAGCAATAAACCCTCCTCTTGCTTTTGCATTGCCGTGGTGGATTTGTTCTGTTAGTTTGTTCAGGGACTCGAGCTCGGAGCGTAACATTTGGGAGCTCGTCCAGGATTTAAGTTGTAACAAAGACAGCAAGATCTAGTTGCCTCTGGATGGGTTTGATTTAGAGTCAAATAAGCTGCTCTTAGGGTCCTCTGCCATCTCCAACGCAGTGGAGGAGGCAAGAGAGCCCCGAGTCCAGGATTACAGGAGTATTTATAGGTTTTAGACAAAGACAGAGATTCGGCGGGAGTTGATTGGGCAAGCAAGGCAAGACAAGGATTTGGCATATTTTGATTGGTCATACAATACACGTGTGCGGGTTTAGAGTTTTGTATCTCTTAACGGATTGTTCTGTACCAAGAGCGGGTGGAGTTATTTTCTGATAAGGTCTCCATTATGCCATCCTGGANTAGGCTAGTCTATGGGGTCACAAAGAGTCAGACACAGCTGAGCACACACACTCCTGCATTAGTAGAATAATATTAATAATCAATATTCTTTCAATTATTACATGAAGGCTATCTATTCACAAAATACCCCTTTGACATTTTAATCACAATCTCCCACTGTAATCACTGTAAAAGGAAGCTGAACTGGGTTTAACTGAGGCAAAACTTAGAGATGGGCTCCAGGGTGCATTTTCTATGCATCATCTTCATTTCAGTGAAAATCTCTATGTTCTTGTTAAATATGGAAACTAGTACAACATGCCTAAGAGATGTGCTGATAGAATTTCCCGAAGGTCTATTAACACCTGGTGTTGCAAATCAGCCACTTTGACATTTATTTCTTCCTCTGCAGGTTTTGACTGCCATCTGTCAGTCAGATGTAGATTCAGTTCTCTGGGCAGCCCCATGTAGTGTCAGACGCATCTCTGGGGGTTGGCTCTCCCTTTCTAATGCATTCTGCTGCAGCCACTTTGGCAATATTTCTTTCTCTGGGGGCAGGGACACTTCCAAGGTTTAAGGTAAGCCTAACTGGACTTACCTAGGATAGAGTGATGAACAACACCTCCTGCTTCTCAAGGGTCACTCATTCTCTCTGGCTGTCCAATTGTACGATAGAAAATAGCTTTTCTAACTCTAAAACTACATGTTCTTCCCACACCAGTGCCACCAGCCATCAGTTTCACATTCTCAAGCACCCAACCAAGATTCAAACTGCTGTGTCTGAATGAACAGACTTACAGAGTTCAAAAAGACTACAGATTACACCATTGTAAATGGGTAAAGTACTTATAGAAGCAGCATGAGAGAATGAGGAAACAGCTCTTGTTCACAGATCTAAGGTAGACTTCCAGCCCTGCCACTTACTACTAGTAATTCAAGCAACTATTTCATGGGGTAGGTATATATTGCAGATGCAGGGCATAGGGCATTGCATATAGTAAGTGTTCAATGACTGTGAGTTAGTATGTAACTGTTACCGTTACACTGAAAACTTCAAATCTCATACAAAATATAGAGCAGCTATTTCCATTTTTATAAAAGTCTACAAAGGACATCATAATTAAAACCAAAGCTTTATGAATTTTAACTTCAACTAGGAAAACTCTGGCAAAACTTTGAAGAAAATTATCTGCCCCTTCATTTTTCCCAGATGAACCTGAACTCTTGCATTACTCTCCCCCCCTTTTTTTTTTTTTATCATCTTTTAGCATCCAGTAATTTTCTAACATTTTCTATTTCTTTCCCCCCAATTCCCTAGTTCACCAATTCTCTAATATTTACATACTTGTTAATAGTTTAATATTTTTCTCAAGTTTTTAATTTAATTTTATTTTTTGTTCCTATGAAATGGTACTTCTTATCCATTATTACTGCTAAAATGTGTAAACCTCACAGATGCCATGACAGGCTTATTAGAAAATATCGAGCCACAGAAAAAAATTCCTGAGTCATTTGGACTCCGTGAGCTCAAGGACATCCAGGATGGCATAATGGAGACCTTATCAGAAAATAACTCCACCCGCTCTTGGTACAGAACAATCCGTTAAGAGATACAAAACTCTAAACCCGCACACGTGTATTGTATGACCAATCAAAATATGCCAAATCCTTGTCTTGCCTTGCTTGCCCAATCAACTCCCGCCGAATCTCTGTCTTTGTCTAAAACCTATAAATACTTCTGTAATCCTGGACTCGGGGCTCTCTTGCCTCCTCCACTGCGTTGGAGATGGCAGAGGACCCTAACTCAAGTTAGCAATAAACCCTCCTCTTGCTTTTGCATTGCCGTGGTGGATTTGTTCTGTTAGTTTGTTCAGGGACTCGAGCTCGGAGCGTAACATTTGGGAGCTCGTCCAGGATTTAAGTTGTAACAAAGACAGCAAGATCTAGTTGCCTCTGGATGGGTTTGATTTAGAGTCAAATAAGCTGCTCTTAGGGTCCTCTGCCATCTCCAACGCAGTGGAGGAGGCAAGAGAGCCCCGAGTCCAGGATTACAGGAGTATTTATAGGTTTTAGACAAAGACAGAGATTCGGCAGGAGTTGATTGGGCAAGCAAGGCAAGACAAGGATTTGGCTTATTTTGATTGGTCATACAATGCGCGTGCATGGGTTTAGAGTTTTGTATCTCTTAACGGATTGTTCTGTACCAAGAGCGGGTGGAGTTATTTTCTGATAAGGTCTCCATTATGCCATCCTGGATGGCCTTGAGCTCACGGAGTCCAAATAACTCGGGAATTTTTTTCTGTGGCTTGGTATTTTCTAATAAGCCTGTCATGGCATCTGTGAGGCTTTACAAAATGCAAGTTACTTAGAATAATGAAAGAATTCACTGACATTCAGGATCCCATGTCTGTGGACTAGTTGGTTAAATTACATAAGTAAAACATAGCTGAGTTATTAAGTTTTGAGAAATTAGACAAAGAAAGGGAGAGTTTGAATTAAAAGTTTGTATAAATTTCTCTCCTCTTACACTGCAGTTCAGGATTAAAGGCAATTTCATAGAGCTATTTGTCAGAAAATTCAGTTCAACTGAATTTCAACTGAAAACTCTTAATTCAAACTCTCACATTCTTTGTCTAATTTCTCAAAAGTTAGTAACTCAGCTATGTTTTACTTAGGTGATTTAACCAACTAGTCCACAGACATGGGATCCTTAATGTCAGTGGATTCTTTCATTAACCTAAGTAACCTGCAGTTTAGCAGTAATAATGGATAAGAAGTACCATTGCTGCTGCTGCTGCTAAGTCACTTCAGTCGTGTCTGACTCTGTGTGACCCCATAGACAGCAGCCGACCAGGCTCCCCCGTCACTAGGATTCTCCAGGCAAGAACACTGGAGTGGGTTGCTATTTCCTTCTCCAATGCGTGAAAGTGAAAAGTGAAAGTGAAGTTGCTCAGTCGTGTCCGACTCTTCACGACCTCATGGACTGCGGCCTACCAGGCTCCTCTGTCCATGGGATTTTCCAGGCAAGAGTACTGGAGTAGGGTGCTATCGTCTTCTCTGTTACATAGGAACAACAACAACAAAATAAATAAAATTTAAAACTTGAGAAAATAAACTATTAAAAAATATGGAAATACTAGGAAATTGGTGAATTGGGGGGGGAGAGAAATAGAACAAGTTTGTCAAAAAAGAAAAAAAGAATGAAGCAAATGATGATTCTTGCCACACTATGATGTAGATTCCAGAGAGGGAAGAAAATAAAAGACAATTGCTCAGAATAATCAGTCGTTATGCTCACACTGATAGAAAATTTCAGTTCAATAATTCTGGAAGAAAAAAATTATAATTTGATAATTCTTTTACATACAAA
The DNA here is from genome assembly GCA_006410615.1 of Neotragus moschatus. Taxonomy (NCBI): domain Eukaryota; kingdom Metazoa; phylum Chordata; class Mammalia; order Artiodactyla; family Bovidae; genus Neotragus; species Neotragus moschatus. The sequence goes on from SJYA01005312.1 coordinate 7,596, forward strand.
ATATTTTTATTACCATTTTCAAAAGCTTTAGGCAATATTTAATTCATAAGAATAATATAACTGATTGTTAATTAAAGAAATTTCAGCTAAAATAAGAGGAGAATTTCTAGCTCTGATTTCTACTTGTCAAAGAACTCCTGTCATTCAAGGGGCCAGAACTGTAGAATTGACAGAATCTTTCTGCTTACCAAAACCAAGAAGAATATGCTGGCTTTAAGAGGCTACTTTGAAGGTCATGAAGTATATCTACGGCGTCATAAATAATGGTTACAAACCAGAGCCCAGGAGGTAATAAAGTAGCCGGGATCTAAAAGGAACAGAAAAATTCAAAAGATAACATCAATATATTTAGTAATTATAATGATGAGCTATTATAATATGAAAAGAGCTTTGTTGTTGTTTAGTTGCAAGTCATGTCCAGTTCTTTTGGAACATGATCTATAGCCCACCAGACTCCTCTGTCCGTGGGATTTCCCAGGCAAGAATACTGGAATATGTTGCCATTTCCTTCTCCAAGGGATCTTCCTGACCCAATAATCACACCTGCATCTTCTGCATTGCATGCAGATTCTTTACTGCCAAACTACTGAAGAAGCCCTGAAAATAGCATAGCTGGATACAAACAAAGACAGAAATTAAGCATATATAAAAAAGACAAGAGATAATTAGAGGTAAAACCATTAATCTTATGTGCTCAGTGTCTGGAGTCAGCCAGGGGCAGCTAGAAATTTGACTTCTACAGGACACAGAACTTGACTGTTTCTGGAGAAAAGGGAACCCTCTTACACTGTTGGTAGGAATACAAACTAGCACAGCCACTATGGAGAACAATATGGAGATTCATTAAAAAACTGGAAATAGAACTGCCATATGACCCAGCAATCCCACTGCTGGACATACACTCCAAGGAAACCAGAATTTAAACAGACACATGTACCCTAACGTTCATCGCAGCACTGTTTATAATAGCCAGGACATGGAAGCAACCTAGATGTCCATCAGCAGATGAATGGATAAGAAAGCTGTGGTACACATACACAATGGAATATTACTCATCCATTAAAAATAATGCATTTGAATGAGTTCTAATGAGATGGATGAAACTGGAGCCTATACAGAGTGAAGTAAGCCAGAAAGAAAAACACCAATACAGTATACTGCTGCTAAGTCGCTTCAGTTGTGTTTGACTCTGTGCGACCCCATAGATGGCAGCCCACCAGGCTCCCCCATCCCTGGGATTCTCCATGCAAGAACACTGGAGTGGGTTGCCATTTCCTTCTCCAATGCATGAAAGTGAAAAGCGAAAGTGAAGTCACCCAGTAGTGTCCGACTAGTAGCGACCCCATGGACTGCAGTCTACCAGGCTCCTCTGTCCATGGGATTTTCCAGGCAAGAGTACTGGAGTGGGGTGCCATTGCCTTCTCCACCAATACAGTATTCTAACGCATATATATGGAATTTAGAAAGATGGTAATGATAATCCTGTATGCGAAACAGCAAAAGAGACACAAATGTATTGAACAGTCTTTTGTACTCTGCAGGAGAGAGTGGGGGCAGGATGATGGGTGAATGGCATTGAAACATATAAATTATCATATGTGAAAAGAATTACTAGTCCAGGTTTAATGTATGATATAGGGTGCTTGGGGCTGGTGCACTGGGATGACCCAGAGGGATGGGATGGGGAGGGAAGTGGGAGAGGGATACAGGATGGGGTACACATGTACACCCACGGCAGATTCAAGTCAATGTATGGGAAAACCAATACAATATTGTAAATAAAAAAAAAAAAAAAAAAAAAAAAAGAGTGCTTCCTTGTATGGGGAGGTAATCCTGGGTTACTAGCTAAATCCACAAAGTAAAGTGAAGCATTCCACCTCCTAGAAGTATCCTGAAATCAAATTTGTTTTAAACTATAACTAGAAGTCTCTGGAATATAAAGACATAGTGTTTATATTCCAGTACCAAGCCAAGTTACACTAGATTTGTGAATGAATCTACATCTTCATATCATCCAAAGACATCATTATTTGAAATGCCTTTAAAAGACTGTGTTGTGTACTAAGGAGTGCTAGAGAGAATGGAAGAACTTAACCAAGGGGAGGGAAGGAAAGAGGAAGGGTTAGAGGAAAGAAAAGAAGCAATAGCACAAAAGAAAAAAAATGCAGCTAAAATGAAGCTTCAACACTAAAATTCCAAGGAACAGGAAATTTTTTTTTTTTTAATTAAACTTAAAGCTATGGTAAAAAGAAAGATGACAGAAGTGGGCATAAAATATTTTTTTTTTGTTAATAGTTAAAGCTTGATAACATCTTTATTGTGTTTCTGATGATGACAAAGGTAGTGAATTATTTTCCACATTGTAATAAATATTTATAGCTATGTTTGTAGGATTTTGAAGAATAACCATTCAGCAGCATATTTTACAGTTTATAATAAAAATGTAGAGGATAGAAGGAAAGGATGTGTGGAAAACAAAATTGTAGAAAACTCAGGAAAGAAGAAAAACAAAAAGGCGTGGGTAAATAGTAAAAATTACAAATATGGCAAAAATTCTAAAGATACCAGAAATGAAAAATAGTATAATTATTCAATCACTGATTGGACAAAGATAAAATTTGCCTTACCGTTCATTTGAAAGAGAGAATCATAATGAAGAAGTTTCAAAATAAAGAAAATATCTAAGGTGGACAAAATAGCAAATAGAACATTTCATCCAAAAAATCAATAATTTTTATGAATCAATGATTTGTAAAATCTGATGTAGCAAAAATATTTTAGGACAAAAATAGAGCTCAAGGCAAAATATTGGAAATTGAGAAACAATATTACATAATACTAAAAAAGCAATAGGCTAAGAAAATAAAATAATAAACAGTAATATGTCTTACCCTAATTTAAAATGCCACCCTACAGATCATTAAGAAGTTTCAAGGGGGGAAAATTATAGCTTCAAAGTTAAGAAATCAAACAGTCAGTAATAAAATCATCAGTGATGCATAGATGGACACCTCCAAGTGTGATATTCTAAAAAAAATACAATTCTTATAAGATATTCAGGCTAAGGTCCAAATTTTCAGTTATAAAAGTCAAGGAAGAACGTAATGTACATCATAGGAAATGTAGTCAGTAATATGGTAACTTTGTATGATATGAGTGGTAACTGAGCTTACTCTACTGATTATTTCATAATAAATTTTGTCCTTAAAAAAAAAAAAAAAAAGATTTTCAGGCTAGTTTTTGTTGTTGTTTAATCACTGAGTCGTGTCAAACTCTTGCAACGCCATAATTGTAGACCGCCAGGTTCCTCTGTCCATGGAATTTCCCAGGCAAGAATACTAGAATGGATTGCCATTTCTTCTCCAGGGGATCTTCTTGACCCAGTGATTGAACTCCTGCTGAACTGCATCTAATTCTAGTACTGAGAAAGCTTTAGATAGAGCCAAAATAAAAGGTATTCTTAATTATATCAGTATTGTTGGAGCAAAAATGCTGTGTGAAACTTTAAAGGTTAAAACAGAGACATGACACTAAAAGGCAGGATCTTGTGTGTTGGTTTGAAAACTGACTCCTGAACACAAATGGGAGGAAGAGACTAAAGAGGTAGACCACCCAAGATTGATAGGTGGACGGTTTAACAAGCAAGAAAACTTATATTTTATACTTGTCTTGGATGGCCGTAGATGAGCAGATCTGTGCAACTGCATGCCAGAATCTTAAAAGTTTATACACAGGTCTGCATATATCATTCAGATGGTCTCAACAACACAGTACTCTCTATAAGGCTGCAGCCTTAAAACAGCTCTTACTGTGGACAGAACATACACTCTAAAGACAGGGGAGAGAGTGAGGAGGCTTCCAATTGCCCAGGTCCAGCTCATGGGTCAACTAACAGTCATATCTTTTTAATTATCTGTTTGAAAATTGCATACTAGGGGAAATTAAATACAGTGAAATACATTGAGACAAGTGACAAAATTGAAATATGTATAATTTAGTATAATGTAAATATATAACAATGCAAATCAATATAAAAATTGTGTATCATTTTTAAATTCAGTGCACTTGATAACTCGGGTTATATAAACAAACTCAGGTGAGCTGTGAACTCCTGAGTCACATGAATTATTGTTGCTTGAAACTATTAAGTTTTGAGTTTTTTGTTATGTAGCAGTATTTAATATGTGTACTTATTTTCCTTATGTTATTAGATCACCACTTCATTTCCTAAGAAAGACAGCACTGCTGCTACACTTATAGAAGTTTAATGCTTACTAATTATGAAAATATTCATTTTTCAATTTATGTAATTATTAAACAAACATTCCTTAAGCACCTACTACATGTTGGGCATTTCTCTAAGACCTTGAGACATTGTGAAAAAATAAAAATAAAAAAAAAGTGTTTCTCTTCTCCTCGGTAATGAGCAAGGTTGCTTATTACTAAAATACTGCATATGATTCCCCTAAGGAAATACCTCCTACAAAAGTAACTTTATGTGAAATGTTGTGTTTCTTTGGGGTTATATGGCTTACTGAAAGTCAGATAATACTAAGTAGATAAAGGCTTGATCATAAATGTGTCTCTATTGAAGGAAAAACAGGATAATTAAGGGTTAGAATGATTATAATCAGAATTTTAAAAAAAAAGTCTCCAATATTTTCTTGTTTTTCTCCCCAGAGAGATGAGAATAGTGTCTGAATTGACTAAACAGTTACATCTTGCATTTCACTGATGTCTCTACTCAACCACTGCCTTTTATCTATTACACTGATTTTGAAAAATACTGCATCAATTCTACTGTAAAATTCCCTCATTGTGAATTTTGCTGACTGCATATTCAGGGTGTTATTTAACATGTTCCTGTGCCTCTTTTGTTTTCTGTAAACTAGATGTTAGATGGGGAAGTTTAGATTTAACTAATTTCAATTTTCTGGGAATGCATTAAAATTACCGAAAGAGTCATTTATTTTAATAATAAGGAAACTTGCCCATTCATGAAACTGAGAACTTATATATATATATATATATACACACACACATACACATATATGTGTGTGTGGTGTGTGTGTGTGTGTGTGTGTGTGTGTGTGTAAGATTGAATCCAAGTCTCTTACATCTTCTGCATTTGCAGGCAGGTTCTTTACCACTNAAAGAGTCATTTATTTTAATAATAAGGAAACTTGCCCATTCATGAAACTGAGAACTTATATATATATATATATATACACACACACATACACATATATGTGTGTGTGGTGTGTGTGTGTGTGTGTGTGTGTGTGTGTGTAAGATTGAATCCAAGTCTCTTACATCTTCTGCATTGGCAGGCAGGTTCTTTACCACTAGTGCCACCTGGGAAGCCTATGTGTATATATATATGTGTGTGTGTCTCTGTGCGTGTGTGTGTGTGTGTGTGTATTTGACAATTTCCTATACAGCTAGTTTCCTAATAAGCTTCTCCCCAATGAAGATAATGGCAATCATACTGCTAGTATTATATTTGTCGCTCAGTGGAAAAAGTTCAAACATAAACAAAACTAAAACAAATAGGACAATGAACTTCCATGTAGTCACTACCAAG
>SJYA01005312.1:13345-26324 GCA_006410615.1 Neotragus moschatus
CACTACCAAGCTATGAAAAAAAAAATTTCACAGACTTGTTTTATGTTTCTAAACTGGGGTGTTTTGAGCTTAATTCTAAGATAGCACAACTACAGTAATATTTTTTACCTGGAAGGAAAATATAAGTAATTGATACAATTAAGTATGCTGCCAGAGTTCAAATTTTTTCATTTTTTTTTTCAAAGAAAGTTCATGTACTAGCATTTAGCTAAGTCTCTGCTTAACAAATGTTTCTTTCTGTTTTAATTAAGCTATTCAACTTAGATCATTTTTCCTATAGTGTTCTTATATTCTGAATTTTACTAATTACATGCTTGGAGTATCATTTTATATGTTCTACCATGCTTGCATTTTCTCTAAACTGTGAGATTTACACGTAGTCTATTTGTTTCAGGTTTTTTTTTTTTTTTCTTCTTCTTCTTTCTTTTCTTTTTGGTATACTATGTCATACTGGTGTTAAGTACATCAAACATTTCAGTTCAGTTCAGTCACTCAGTCTTGTTCAACTTTTTGCGACCACATAGACTGTAGCATGCCAGGCCTCCCTGTCCATCACCAACTTCTGGAGCTTCCTCAAACTCATGTCCATTGAATTGGTGATGCCATCCAACCATCTCATCCTCTGTCATCCCCTTCTCCTCCTGCCTTCAATCTTTCCAGTATCAGGGTCTTTTCAAATGAGTCAGTTATTTGTATCAGGTGGCCAAATTATTGGATTTTCAGCTTCAGCATCAGTCCTTCCAATCAGTTCAGGACTGATTTCCTTTAGGATGGCCTGGTTGGTTCTCCTTGCAGTCCAAGGGACTCTCAAGTGTCTTCTCCAACACCATAGTTAAAAAGCATCAATTCTTCAGCACTCAGCCTTCTTCACAGTCCAACTCTCACATCCATACATGACCACTGGAAAAACCATAGCCTTGGCTAGATGGACCTTTGTTGGCAAAGTAATGTCTCTGCTTTTTAATATATTATCTAAGTTGGTCATAACTTTCCTTCCAAGGAGTAAGCATCTTTTAATTTCATGGATGCAATCACCATCTACAGTGATTTTGGAGCCCCCCAAAATAAAGTCTGATACTGTTTCCACTGTTTCCCCATCTATTTGCCATGATGTGTTGGGACCAGATGCCATGATCTTAGTTTTCTGAATGCTGAACTTTAAGCCAACTTTCTCATTCTTCTCTTTCACTTTCATGAAGAGACTCTAATTCTTCACTTTCTGCCATAAGGGTGGTGTCATCTGTATATCTGAGGTTATTGATATTTCTCCCAGCAATCTTGATTCCAGCTTGTGCTCCATCCAGCTCAGCATTTCTCATGATGTATTTTGCATATAAATTAAATAAGCAGGGTGACAATATACAGACTTGACATATTCCTTTCCCTATTTGGAACTAGTCTGTTGTTCCATGTCCACTTCTAATTGTTGCTTCCTGACCTGCATACACGTTTCTCAAGAGGCAGGTCAGGTGGTCTGGAATTCCCATCTCTTTCAGGATTTTCCACAGTTTATTGTGATCTACACAGTCAAAGGATTTGGCATAGTCAATAAAGCAGAAATAGATGGTTTACTGGAGCTCTCTTGCTTTTTTGATAATCCAATGGATGTTGGCAATTTGATAAATACTGTCTAGTTATTCCACTTCTTTGTGATGTCAATGCCCATTGATGATTATTGTCTAGTTTTATTATTTTATTATATGTTAAAATATATTATATTACAATTATATTTATATCAGTTTTATCAATTGCAGAGAAAATCAATGACAAACTGCATGTTCATCTTCTATGGGGTACTGCTCAGATTATACTTCCATGACTCATCTAGCAAAGTAGAATCTGGCTACTTACAGCTTCTCAAAATTTTACTTTATTTATTCTGCATAGATTCTGTCAGAAAATGCATCAATCAGTAACACATATTAAGTATAGGCATACTTCATTTTTGCTGTGCTTTGCTTTACTATGCTTTACAGATGTTGTATACTTTACAAATTAAATATTTTTGGCCACCACACATGTATACAGTCTGTCATCACCATTTTTCTGAAAACATTATTTTTTAAATATGTTATGTACATGGTGTTTAAAGACATTATGCTAAAAAAAAGACATGATGCTTTTGCATACTTAATAGACTATAGTATAGCATACATTTTATATGCACTGGGAAACAAAAACTGCACTGTTGCAATACTCATTTGATTGCTGTCCTCTGGAACTGAGCCCTCAATATCACCAAGAAATGCCTGTATTTAATATAATACAAGTTCTCTCCTAGTTTATGACAATTCATCAGGGAACAAGAGAGACAAAGTTCCTTTCTTTATGTACTTAATATCCTAATAGAGAATGATTGAAAATGATAAATTCAACAAATTTTTACTTTGTTAAACACTGAGAGAAAATGCTGTGTTATTGATTAGTATGAGAGTATGGCTTATAAAACGTAGTACTTTTCTCCCAATTATCTTCTTGAACTTTGCCCTAATTTCTGAATATCACGGACTAAAAATGGAAAATCCAGTCTTAGTTTAGAATAAAACTAATTTTAAAAAAAGTAGTCAGTTTTGGTATAGAATGAAAACAGGAAAGTTGGGTTGATTTATTTCTTGTACCCAGATTTACTTCTCTGACATTCATGTTTATAATTTTAAAAGCAATAACATTATTCTTTTCAAAATGTTAGAATTCTAACAAATAAATTAGAGGGTGAGAAAATTAATTTAATTCAGTAAACTCTATGAGACCAGTTACAACAGCAAAATATATATAATAATTGAGTGTGTTCTCTAAAAAAATAAACATTGCATGTATGCATGTGTTATTAATATTACATGCAATGCTTGTGAAGTGAGAGGCATCTCCATCATGCAAAAAACAAACACATAAAAAAAGATATAATGAAATCAAGTCTAATTTTTTAACTCTTTTCCATCACTCAGAACTACTCAAAGTCAACAAGGAACCATTTTTTGAAATACAGGGGAAAGAATGGAAGTCGAGATTTGGGAGTTTATTTTTGAAGAATCAAAATATAGAGATATTTGAAAAATAATTGAGAAAAATGTTACTCATAGCTCAATTCCTTTAAGCTCCATAAGTATGAGTCAGAGTTCTCCAGAGAAACAGAATCAATAGACGATATAGAGATACTGTATGAGTGGAGATTTATAATAAAATTGACTTATATGGTTTTGGAAGTCATCTCAATTATGACGTGGAATGCCCCCATTCAGCTGAGAAGATGTCAGGTAAAAACAGTAAATATCTATCTAAAATGTCTTTGTGCCAGGGCTTTACTGTAAAATCAACTTGCCACTCTTAACCTGGAAATGTGCCTCTACACTGAGTAGCAGTTACTCCCTTGACCTTGGTTGGGGGGAAGTGAGTGTTGGGGTTATTCTGGAGGCAATTAGGGCAAGTTTCAAACACCTCCTTAAGGTTGTCGTTAAATGACTCACTTGTGTCTTACTCTGGGACCCCATGGACTCCAGCATGCCAGGGGTCCCTGCCCTTCTCTATTTCGAAGAGTTTTCTCAACTCATGCCCACTGAGTTGATGATGCCATGTAACCATTTCATCTTCTGTTGCCCCTTTCTCCTCCAGCCTTCAGTTTTTTCCATCATTAGGGTCTTTTTCAATGAGTTTACTTTTCCAATGAGTGGCCAAACTATTGAAGCTTTAGCTTCAGCATCAGTTCTTCCAATGAATATTAAGAATTGATTTCCTTTAGGACTGATTGGTTTGATCTCCTAGCTGTCCAAAAGACTCAAGACTCCTGCAGCATCACAGTTTGAAAGCATCAGTTCTTTGGTTCTCAGCCCTCTTTATGGTCCAACTCTCTTTATGATCCACTACTGGAGTGGGTTGTCATTTCCTCCTCCAGGGGATCTTCCCAACTCAGAAATCAAACCCATGTCTCTTGTGTCACCTTCATTGGCAGGGTGTTCTTTACCACTAGCACCACATGGGAATCTCAATGGTAATTGGGAGTAGTCATGGATTTGTTGAACCGTTGATAACAACTGATATAGAGCCTCCTACCTGTAATGTGTGCTCTGATGAGAAGTGCTATGACTGATGGGAAGAGCTGTTGCCCATGACTATTAACAATCCACCCTGGGTATTCTGGGGTAACTGCATTTCAAAGTGAGTACAATAAAATAACTGCATTTCAAAACCTTTTTCCTTTCTTCTAGTGTATATATGGAAGTGTAAGAGTTAGGGTCTTGGGGAGCCTGTAAGCGTGGCATTTGAAGTCTGATCCCATCCTCTGTTGCTTGTTTAGCTGCCATATCAGCTCTGTTAGTTCTTCATTATTTCTGTTTCTCCATTTTGTTGGCCTCTAGTGAATAACTTCCACCTCCTTTGGCAGAAGTATTGCCTCTGAAAGCTGCATAATTTCCTCCCCATTCTTAGTCTTTTTATTCCCTGAGGTCAACAATCCTCTTTCCTTCCTGTTGGCCCTAAGGGCCTGTAGGATTGAATAGGCACATTTATAGTCAGTGTAAATATTGGCAACTTTTCCTTTCCCTAGTTCTACTGCTCTGATTAAGGCAATTAATTTGGCATTCTGGGCAGAATAGCCTGAGGACAAAGTTTTAGCTTTCACCACTTCTGTGATTGAAACCTACTGCAATATAAACTACCTTTTCTCTCTTTCACAAAACTAGTCTCACCAATGAACCATTTCAATTGTGCATTCTCACTATAGGTCTTTAGGTCAGGCTGCTGCAGTATATTTGTTTCATAACTTCTTTACACTTATAAGTTAATAAGGTAGAAAGTAGAGGGTAGAAAGTAGACAGGTTTAAGGACATTACAGAGCCTTAGAGTCACAAATGGTTGTCTAGAAGCATGACTTGGACCAGGGGATAATTAATCTGCAACTATCCTTTCCTTTAAAAGGGGTTGGAAGTGGTAGTGACACCAAAAATGTGGCTTCTGTGTCCTCACGCCATTTGAATCACAGAGTTTTGGGTGAAGTAGAAAAGAATAGCTTTAATTGTCTGCCAGGCAAAGGAGGCCACATTAGACTCATGCCCTGAGATGGCTCAGATGGTTAAGAATCTACCTGCACTGCAGGAGACATGGGTTCAATACCTCGGTTGGGCAGATGCCCTGGAAGAGGGCATAGCAACCCACTCCAGTATTCTTTCCTGGAGAATCCCCATGGACAGAGGAGCCTGGAGGGCTACAGTCCATGGGATTGCAGAGTCAGACATGACTGAGCAACTAAGCACATAGCACAACTGGTGAGGATTTGGTCAGTTCAGTTCAGTTCATTCACTCGGTCATATCCAACTCTGAAACCCCATGGACTGCAGCACACCAGGCCTCCCTGTGTATCACCAACTCCTGGAGTTTACCCAAACTCATGCCCATCGGGTTGGTGGTGCCATCCAATAGCCATCTCACCCTCTGTCATCTCCTACTCTTCCTGCCTTCAATCTTTCTCAGCATCAGGGTCTTTTCACATGAGACAGTTCTTTTCATCAGATGGCCAAATTGTTGGAGCTTCAGCTTCAGCATCAGTCCTTCCAATGAATATTCAGGACTGATTTCCTTTAGGATTGACTGGTTTGATCTCCTTGCAGTCCAAGGTACTCTCAAGAGCCTTCTCCAACACCAGAATTCAAATACATCAGTTCTTTGGCACTCAGCTTTGTTAATAGTCCAACTCTCACATCCATATATGACTACTGAAAAAACCATAGCTTTGACTAGATGAACTTTGTTGGCAAAGTAATGTCTCTGCTTTTTAATATGCTGTCTAGTTTGGTCATAGCTCTTCTTCCAACGAACAAGCATCTTTTAATTTCATGGCTGCAGTCACCATCTGCCCTGATATTGGAGCCCCCCACCCCAAATAAAGTCTGTCACTGTTTCTATTCTTTCCCCACCTATTTGCCATGAAATGATGGGACCAGATGCCATGAAATGATGGGACCAGATGCCATGATCTTAGTATTCTTAAAGTTGAGTTTTAAGCCAAATTTTTCACTCGCTTTCACTTTCATCAAAAGACTCTTTAGTTCTCCTTCACTTTCTACCACAAGTGTGGTGTCATCTGTGTGTCTGAAGTTATTCATATTTCTCCTGGTAATCATGATTCCAGCCTGTGCATCATCCAGCCTGGCATTTCCCATGATGTACTCTGCATATAAGTAAAATAAGCAAGATGACAATATACAGCCTTGAGATATTTCTTTGGAATTTGGAACCAGTCTGTTGTCTCATAACTGGTTCTAATTGTTGCTTCTCATCCTGCATACAGATTTCTTAGGAGGTAGGTATGGTGGTCTGGTATTCCCACTTCTTTAAGAATTTTCCACAAATTATTGTGATCCACACATTCAAAAGCTTTAGCACAGTTAATAAGGCAGAAGTAGATGGTTTTCTGGAACTCTCTTGTTTTTTTCTATGATCCATCAGATGTTTGCATTTTGATCTCTGGTTCCTCTGGATTTTCTAAATCCAGCTTGAATATCTGGAAATTCATAGTTCACATACTGTTGAAGCCTGGCTTGGAGAATTTTGAGCATTACTTTGCTAGTGTGTGAGATGAGTACCATTTTGTGGTAGTTTGAACATTCTTTGGCATTTCCCTTCTTTTGGATTGGAATGAAAACTGACATTTTCCAGTCCTGTGGCCACTACTGAGTTTTCCAAATTTTCTGGAATATTGAGGGAAGCACTTTCACAGCATCATCTTTTAGAATTTGAAGTTTCTCAGCTGGAATTCCATCACCTCCACTACCTTTGTTCATAGTGATGCTTCCTAAGGCCCAGTTGATTTTCATGCCAGGATGTCTCATTATAGGTGAGTGATCACATCATTGTGATTATCTGTGTCATGAAGATCATTTTTGTATAGTTTTTTCTGTGTGTTCTTGTTACCTCTTCTTAGTATCATCTGCTTCTGTTAGGTCTGTACCATTTCTATCCTTTATTGTGCCCATCCTTGCATGATATCTTCACTTGGTATCTCCAATTTTCTGGAAGAGATCTCTAGTATTTCCCATTTTATTGCTTTCTTCTATTTATTTGCACTCAGGAAGGATTTCTTATCGCTCCTTGCTATCCTTTGGAACCTTGCTTTCAAATGGGTATATCTTTCTTTTTCTCTTTTGCCTTTAGCTTCTCTTCTTTCCTTAGCTATTTTTAAGACCTCCTCAGACAACCATTTTTCCTTTTTGCTTTTCTTTTTCTTGATGATGGTCTTGATCACTGCCTTCTATACAGTGTCACAAACCTTCATCCATAGTTCTTCAGAGATGAAGTTCTTCAGATTTTGCAACCACATTCTACCCACTGGAGGGAGATTTGATCCTTTGTTTTGAAACTTTATATCCTCTCTTTGCCAGATGACTTATGGTATTAACTATTTTATATTCAGAAAGCTCTTAGGTGGGGCTGATGATTAGAATGTTATCCTCATATTGAAATTTAGTTCCCTGTTCTAACTCAAGGTCACCAATGATCCTCAGCAGAAATTTTTCCAAAAATGTTGGCAAAGTTTTTAAATCCCTGGGGCAGAACTGTCCAGTACAACTGTTGTTTCCCCCTGCTATCTGATCCTGCCATTCAAAAGCAAAAAATTTATTAAGATTCCAGAGCTAATAGCACACAAGAGAAGGCATCTTTTAAATCTAACATGGAGGGGAGGTCCTAAGATGGTGGAGGAATAGGACATGGAGACCACTTTCTCCCCCACAAATTGATCAAAAGAACATTTCAACACTGAATAAGTTCCACAAAACAACTTCTCAATGCTAGCAGAGGACATCAGGCACCCAGAAAAGCAGCTCATTGTCTACAAAAACAGGTAGGAAAAAATATAAAAGACAAAAATGAGACAAAAGAGGTAGGGAGGGAGCTTAGTCCCAGGAACGGAGTCTTAAAAAGAGAGAAGTTTCCAAACACCAGGAAAGACTCTCACTACCAAGTCTGTGGTGAGCCTTGGAAGCACAGAAGGCAACATAACAAGGAGGAAAAATAAATAAATAATAAAAATTCACAGATTACATGCTCAATGGTAACTCCCCCAGTGGAGAAGCAGCACAGATGCCTGCATCCACCACTATCAAGAGGGGGCTGGGCAGGGAGGTGTGGGCTACCTTGCTTTACAAGGATAGGGCCCGAATGCCCTGAATGCCCCGAGTGTAACCAGAGTGAGCTAACTTGGGCTAGCAAACCAGGCTGTGGGATAGTTACCACACAAAAAGCTCTAACATAAGACACAGCCAGGACTGCACACAGAACAAAGGAAGGAACAGAATTAGCTGGCTGCAGACCATCTCCCTCGGGTGACAGGCAGCCAGAGCCAGAAGGGCCAGAAGGGGGCAATTGCAGCCCCAGAGAGACATTACCTATGAAACTGCAAACAGGCTTCTTTGCTAACTAAGACTTCTTAGGTTTCTGGACAGTCATCATCTTCCTGAGAAAGTACACCAGCTGTACACCCAGAAAACTGATCAGCAGGAACGGGAGATGTGATAAGTCACAGCAACCATACTTGTCAAATACCTGAGCTACTCGGACCTGGAAAAGGCACAAAACGCAGGCCCAACCAGTCTGTGCCTCTGGGGACTACCCGAGTGCCTGAGCCTGAGCAGCTTAGACCTGGGAAGTGCATGCAGCCCAGGGCCAGCCTCAGATGGTTCCCAGCGGCCTCAGATGGTTCCCAGCAGAGCAACCTAGAGCCTGAGCTGTGTGCACCCAGTGTGGCTGGGACACTGCGAGCACATGCCAGTGTTATTTGTTTGCAGCATCCCTCCCGCCACACAGCATGACTGAACAAGTGAGCCTAAAGAAAACTGTCCACCACTGCCCTCCTTGTGTCAGGGTGGAAATCGAACACTAAAGAGACCAGCAAATAGAAGAAGCTAAAACAGAGGGAACCGCCTTGGAGGTGACAGGTGCAATAGATTAAAATCCTGTCGTTAGTACCCACTACATAGGAAAGGGCCTATAGATCTTGAGAAATATAAGTCGGACCAAGGAACTACCTGAAAATGAACTGACCCCACACTGCCCACAAAAACATCAGGGAAAGTCCTAGATATACCTTTACCATTTCTACTATCATTCTTTTTTTTTTTTTAATGTTTGTTTTTTCTTCTTCTTTGTTCTTAAACATTTTTTAAATTTTTAAATCCTCTATTTCTCCTTTAGTTTTCATTTTTATAACCTACTACTACTTCCCCCACCAAAAACACCCTATTTTTAAAGCAAACTTCATATTTTTTTATTTTATTAAAATTATTTTTTTAATAATTCTTATAATTTTAATTTTTTTCTTTCTTTTTTTATCTTCTTCTTCTTCAGTTTTTTCTAATGGTATTTTTGAAAATCCAACCTCTACTCTAGATTTTTAATCTTTGCTTTTTAGTATTTGTTAGCAATCTTGTACCTTCAAAACCCCAATCTTCAGTACCCATTTATACTTGAGAGCGAGATTACTGGCCTGACTGCTCCCTCCTCCTTTGGACTTTCCTATTCTTCACTAGATCGCCCCTGTCTCCCCTCTCCCCCTTCTCTTCTTTACCCAACTCTGTGAATCTCTGTGTGTTCCAGATGCTGGAGAACTCTTGGGGAACTGACTACTGGCTGTATCTTTCTCTCTCCTTTTCATTCCCCTCTTTTATACTCCTGATAACCTTTGTCTCCTTCCTCCCTCTCCTCCTCTCTGTATAATTCCGTGAACATCTCTGAGCAGTCCAGACTGTGGAGCACTCATAAGGAAGTGATTACTGGTTAGCTCGGTCTCTCCTCTTTTGATTCCACCTCATCTCATTCAGGTCACCTCCAATACCCCCTCCCTCTTCTTTTCTCCATGTAACTCTGTGAACCTCACTGGATGTCCCTCAATGTGTAGAAACTTTTCATCTTTAACCTAGATGTTTTATCAATGGTGTGATAGAGAAGGAGAAGTCCTGAGACAACTGTAAAAATAAAACTGAAAACCAGAAGCCGGAGGCTTAAGAGTCCAAATCCTGAGAACATCAGTGAACTCCTGACTCCAGGGAACATTAATCGATAGGAGCTCGTCAAACGCCTCCATACCTACACTGAAACCAAGCACCACCCAAGGGCTAACAAGTTCCAGACCAAGACATACCACACAAATTCTCTAGCAGCACAGGAACACAGCCCTGAGCTTCAATATACAAGCAGCTCAAAGTTACTCCAAAACCATTGACATCTCATAACTCACTACTGGACATGTCATTAGGCTCCAGAGAGAAGAAATCCAGCTCCACCCACCAGAACACCGACACAAGCTTCCCTAACCAAGAAACACTGACAAGCCATTGATACAATCCCATCCACAGTGAAGAAACTCCACTACAAAGATAACTCCACAAACTGCCAGAATACAGAAAGGCCACCCCAAATGCAGCAATATAAACAGGATGAAGAGACAGAGGAATACCCAGCAGGTAAAGGAGCAGGATAAATGCCCACCAAACCAAACAAAAGAGGAAGAGATAGGGAATATACCAGACAAAGAATTCCAAATAATGATAGTGAAAATGATCCAAAATCTTGAAATAAAATGGAATTGCAGATAAATAGCCTGGAGACAAGGATTGAGAAGATGCAAGAAAGGTTTAATAAAGACCTAGAAGAAATAAAAANCAGGATAAATGCCCACCAAACCAAACAAAAGAGGAAGAGATAGGGAATATACCAGACAAAGAATTCCAAATAATGATAGTGAAAATGATCCAAAATCTTGAAATAAAATGGAATTGCAGATAAATAGCCTGGAGACAAGGATTGAGAAGATGCAAGAAAGGTTTAATAAAGACCTAGAAGAAATAAAAAAACAGTTAATATATAATGAATAATGCAATAAAGGAGATCAGAAACACTCTAGAGGCAACAAATAGTAGAATAACGGAGGCAGAAGATAGGATTAGTGAAATAGAAGATTGAATGGTAGAAATAAATGAAACAGATGAAAAAAGAAAAACAAATTAAAAGAAATGAGGACAATCTCAGAGACCTCCAGGACAATATGAAACGCTCCAACATTCGAATTATAGGAGTCCCAGAAGAAGAAGACAAAAAGAAAGACCATGAGAAAATACTTGAGGAGATAATAGTTGAAAACCTCCCTAAAATGGGGAAGGAAATAATCACCCAAGTCCAAGAAACTCAGAGAGTCCAAAACACGATAAACCCAAGGCAAAACACCTGAAGACACACATTAATCAAATTAACAAAAATCAAACACAAAGAACAAATATTAAAAGCAGCAAGGGGAAAGCAACAAATAACACACAAGGGGATTTCCATAAGGATAACAGTTGATCTTTCAATAGAAACTCTTCAGGCCAGGAGGGAATGGCAAGACATACTTAAAGTGATGAAAGAAAATAACCTACAGCCCAGATTACTGTACCCAGCAAAGATCTCATTCAAATATGAAGGAGAAGTCAAAAACTTTACAGACAAGCCAAAGCTGAGATAATTCATCACCACCAAACCAGCTCTCCAAAAAATACTAAAGGTTATTCTCTAGACAGGAAACACAAAAGGTGTGCATAAACTCAAACCCAAAGCAATAAAGTAAATGGCAAAGGGACCATACTTATCAATAATTACCTTAAATGGATTGAATGCCCCTACCAAAAGGCAAAGACTGGCTGAATGGATACAAAAACAAGATTCCTAAATATGTTGTCTACAAGAGACCCACCTCAAAACAAGGCAGACATACAGACTGAAAGTGAAGGGCTGGAAAAAGTTATTCCACGCAAATAGAGACCAAAAGAAAGAAGGAGTAGCTATACTCATATCAGATAAAATAGACTTTAAAACTAAGGCTGTGAAAAGAGACAAAGAAGGACAATACATAATGATCAAATGATCAATTCAAGAAGAAGATATAACAATTATAAATATATATGCCCCCAACATAGGAGCACTGCAAAATGTAAGACAAATGCTAACAAGTATGACAGGGGAAATGAACAATTATACAATAAGAGTGGGAGACTTTAATACCCCACTCACATCTATGGATAGATCAACTAAATAGAAAATTAACAAAGAAACACAAACTTTAAATTATACAATACACCAGTTAAACCTAATTGATATCTACAGGACATTTTACCCCAAAACAATGAATTTCAACTTTTTCTCAACTGCTCATGGAACCTTCTCCAGGATAGATCACATCTTGGGCCATAAATCTAGCCTTGATAAATTCAAAATAGTTGAAATCATTCCAAGCATCTTTTCTGACCATAATGCAGTAAGATTAAATCTCAGTAACAAGAGAAAAACTATTAAAAATTCCAACATATGGAGGCTGAACAACACACTTCTGAATAACCAACAAATCACAGAAGAAATCAAAAAAGAAATCAAATTACGCATAGAAATGAATGAAAATGAAAACAAAACAACCCAAAACCTGTCGGACACTGTAAAAACAGTGCTAAGGGGAAAGTTCATAGCATTACAGGCATACTTCAAGAAACAAGAAAAAAGTCAAGTAAATAACCTAACTCTACACCTAAAGCAACTAGAAAAGGAAGAATTGGATAACCCCAGGGTTAGTAGAAGGGAAGAAATCATAAAAATTAGGGCAGAAATAAATGCCAAAGAAACAAAAGAGACCATAGTAAAAATAANCATAGCATTACAGGCATACTTCAAGAAACAAGAAAAAAGTCAAGTAAATAACCTAACTCTACACCTAAAGCAACTAGAAAAGGAAGACATGGATAACCCCAGGGTTAGTAGAAGGGAAGAAATCATAAAAATTAGGGCAGAAATAAATGCCAAAGAAACAAAAGAGACCATAGTAAAAATAAACAAAGCTAAAAGCTGGTTCTTTGAAAGGATAAATAAAATTGACAAACCATTAGCCAAACTCATCAAGATGCAAAGGGAGAAAAATCAAATCAATAAAATTAGAAATGAAAAGGGAGAGATCACAACAAACAACACAGAA
>SJYA01005313.1:0-26020 GCA_006410615.1 Neotragus moschatus
AGGGGACAACAGAGGATGAGATGGCTGGATGGCATCACCGACTCGATGGATGTGAGTTTGAATGAACTCTGGAAGTTGGTGATGGACGGGGAGACCTGGCGCGCTGGGATTCACGGGGTCGCAAAGAGTCGGACACGACTTTGTGACTGAACTGAACTAAACTGAATAATGAGCTATGTTGAGAATCTCCTCATGTGTTTGTTAGCCATCTGTATGTCTTTTTTGGAGAAGTCTCTGTTTAAATCTTTTTCCCACTTTTTGATTGGGTTGTTTGCTTTTCTGGCATTGAGTTGTATGGGCTGCTTGTATATTTTGGAAATTAATCCTTTGTCAGTTGTTTCAGTTGCTATTATTTTCTCGCATTCTGGGGGTTGTCTTTTCATCTTGCTTATAGTTTCCTTTGCTGTGCAAAAGTTTTTAAGCTTAATCAGGTCCCACCTGTTTACTTTTGTTTTTATTTCCATTATACTAGAATGTGGGTCATAGAAGATCTTGCTTTGATTTATGTCCTGTTCTGCCTATGTTTTCCTCTAAGAGTTTTATAGTTTCTGGTCTTACATTTAGGTCTTTAATCCATTTTGAGTTTATCTTTGGGTATGCTGTTAGGAAGTGTTCTAATTTCATTCTTTTACATGTAGCTGTCCAGTCTTCCCAGCATCATTTATTGAAGAGGCTGTCTTTGCCCCATTGCATATTCTTGTATCCTTTATCAAAAATAAGATACCCATAGGAACATGGGTATATTTCTGGGCTTTCTGTCTTGTTCCATTGGTCTGTATTTCTGTTTTTGTGCCAGTACCATACTGTCTTGATGACTGTAGCTTTGTAGTGTAATCTGAAGTCAGGAAGGTTGATTCCTCCAGTTCCATTCTGCTTTCTCAGGACTGCTTTGGCTATTAGGGTTTTTTTGTGTTTCCATGTGAATTGTGAAATTTTTTGTTCTAGTTCTGTGAAGAATGCCATTGATAATTTGATAGGGACCTCATTGGATCTGTAGATTGCAGTTTGGTAGTATAGTCATTTTCACAAAATTGATTCTTTGTACTCAAGAACATGGAATACCTCTCCATCTGTTTATGTCATCTTTGATTTCTTTCATTAGTGTCTTGTAATTTTCTGTGTACAGTTCTTTTGTCTCCTTAGGTAAGTTTATTCCTAGATATTTAATTCTTTTTGTTGCAATGGTGAATGGGATTGATTCCTTAATTTCTCTTCTGGATTTTTCATTGTTAGTACATAGAAATGCAAGTAATTTCTGAGTATTGATTTTGTATCTTGCAACTTTGCTAAATTCACTGATTAGCTCTAGTAATTTTCTGATACTATCTTTAGGGTTTTCTGTTTATAGTATCATGTTATCTGCAAACAGTGAGAGCTTACTTCTTCTTTTTCAGTCTGGATTCCTTTTATTTCTTTTTCTTCTCTAATTGCTGTAGCTCGGACTTCCAGAACTATGTTGAGTAATAGTGGTAAAAGTGGACACCCTTGTCTTGTTCCTGATCTTAGGGGGATGCTTTTAGTTTTTCATCATTGAGAATAATGTTTGTTGTAGGCTTATCATATATGGCCTTTACTATGTTGAGGTAGGTTCCTTCTATCCCCATTTTTTGAAGAGTTCTAATCATAAATGGGTGCTGAATTTTGTCAAAGTCTTTTTCTGCATCTATTGAGATGATCTTATGGTTTTTACCTTTTGAGTTGTTAATATGGTGTATCACACTGACTGATTTGCATATATTGAAGAATCCTTGCATCCCTGGAATAATCCCAACTTGATCATGGTGTATGAACTTTTTGATGTGTTGCTGAACTCTGTTTGCTAAACTTTTGTTGAGGATTTTTGTGTCTATGTTCATCAGTGATATTGGCTTGTAGTTTTCTTTTGTGTGTGTGTTGTTTTGGTCTCGTTTTAGTATCGGGATGATGGCAGCCTTGTAGAATGAGTTTGGAAGTGTTCTTTCCTCTTCAGTTTTTTGAAAGAGTTTTAGAAGGATAGGCCTTAGCTCTTCTCTAAATGTTTAATAGAATTCTTCTGTGAATCCATCTGGTCCTGGGCTTTTGTTTTTCGGGAGATTTTTGATCACAGATTCAATTTCAGTGCTTGTAATTCGGTTGTTCATAATTTCTATTTCTTCCTGGTTCAGTCTTGGAAGATTGAACTTTTCTAAGACTCTGTCCATTTCTTCCAGGTTATCCATTTTATTGCCATATAGTTGATCATAACAGTCACTTATAATCCTTTGTATTTCTGCATTGTCTGTTGTAACCTCTCCTTTTTCATTTCTGATTTGTTGGTTTGATTCTTCTCTCATTTGTTCTTGATGAGTCTGGCTAAAGTTTTGTCAATTCTGTTTACCTTTTCAAAGAAGCAGCTTTTAGTTTTATTGATCTTTACTACTGTTTCTTTCATTTCTTTTTCACTTATTATTGCTTGGATCATTATGATTTCTTTCCTTCTACTAATTTTGAGGTTTTTTTTGTTTTTCTTTTCCCAGCTGTTTTAGGGGTAAAGTTAGGTTGTTTATTTGATGTTTTTCTTCTTTCTTGAGGTAGGATTGTATTGCTATAAAATTCCCTCTTAGAACTGCTTTTGCTGCATCCCATAGGTATTGAGTTGTCATGTTTTCATTGTCATTTGCTTCTAGAAATTTTTTCTCTTTTGATTTCTTCAGTAACCTGTTGGTTATTTAGAAATGTGTTGTTTAATCTCCATGTGTTTGTGTTTCTTACAGTTTTTTCTTGTATTTGATATCTAGTCTTGTAGCGCTGTGGTTGGAGAAGATGTGTGATATGATTTCAATTCTCTTAAATTTACTGAGGTTTGATTTGGGACCCAGGATGTGGTCTGTCCTGGAGAATGTTCCATATGCACTTGAGAAGAAGGTGTATTCTTCTGCATTTGGAGGGAATGTCCTGAAGATATCAATGAGATCCATCTCATCTAATGTGTCATTTACGACTTGTGTTTCCTTATTAATTTTCTGTTTTGATGATCTGCCAATTGGTGTGGGTAGGGTGTTAAAGTCTCCTACTATTATTGTGTTACTGTCAATTCCTTCTTTTATATATGTCAGTGTTTCTCTTATGAATTGAGGTGCTCCTATGTTGGCTGCTGCTGCTGCTGCTGCTGCTAAGTTGCTTCAGTCGTGTCCAACTCTGTGCAACCCCATAGACGGCAGCCCACCAGTTTCCTCCATCCCTGGGATTCTCCAGGCAAGAACACTGGAGTGGGTTGCCATTTCCTTCTCCAATGCATGGAAGTGAAAAGGGAAAGTGAAGTCGCTCAGTCATGTTGGGTGTATAGATATTTACAATTTTTATGTCTTCCTCTTGGATTGAGCCCATGATCATTGTGTAGTGTCCTTCCTTATCTCTTGTAATAGTCTGTATGTTAAGGTCTATTTTGTCTGATATGAGGATCGCTACTCCAGCTTTCTTTTGTTTCCCATTTGCATGGAATATATTTTTCTGTCCTCTCACTTTTCAGTTTACATGTGTCTTAAGGTCTGAAGTGGGTTTCTTGTAGACAGCATATGTATATGGATTTGTTTTTGTATCCATTCAGCCAGTCTGTGTCTTTTGGTTGCACCATTTAATCCATTTACATTTAAAGTAATTATTGATATATATGTTCCTATTGCCATTTTCTTAATTGTTTGGGGTTGATTTTGTAGATCTTTTTTCTTGTCTTGTCTTGAGTATATAAGTCCCTTTAACACTTGTTGTAAAGCTGGTTTTGTGGTACTGAATTCTCTTAACTTTTGCTTGTCTGAAAAGCTTTTTATATCTCCATCCATTTTGAATGAGATCCTTGCTGGGTACAGTAATCTTGGTTGTAGATTTTTCCTTTCAGTTCTTTAAATATATCCTGCCATCCCCTTCTGGCCTGCAGAGTTTTTGCTGAAAGATCAGCTGTTGAGCATATGAGCTTTCCCTTCTTTGTTACTTGTTGCTTCTCCCTTGCTGCTTTAATGTTTTTTCTTTGTGTTTACTTTTTATTAGTTGGATTAGTATATGTCTTGGCATGTTTCTCCTTGGGTTTATCCTGTATGGGACTCTTTGTGCCTCTTGTAGTTGATTGACTGTTTCCTTTTCCATTTTGGGGAAATTTCAAACTATAATATCTTAAAAAATTTTTTTCATACTCTTTCTTTTTCTCTTCTTCTTCTGGAACCCCTATAATTCCAATGTTGGTGCATTTGATATTGTCCCAGAGGTCTCTGAGACTGTTATCAGTTGTTTTCATTCTTTTTACTTTATTCTGCTCTTCAGAAGGTATTCCCACCACTTTGTCTTCCAGCTCACTGATTCACTCTTCTGCTTCAGATATTCTGCTATTGATTCTTTCTAGAGTATTTTTAATTTCATTAGTTGTGTTGTTTGTCTCTGTATGTTTATTCTTTAATTCTTCTAGGTCTTTGTTAACTTATTCTTGCATTTTATCCATTTTGTTTTCAAGGTTTTTGATCATTTTACTATCATTATCCTGAATTCTTTTTCAGGTAATTTGCCTATTTGCTCCTCATTTATTTGGACTAATGTGTTTCTAGTTTGTTCCTTAATTTGTGTAATATTTCTCCACCTTTTCATTATTTTTTTAAAAACTTATTGTGTTTGAGGTCTCCTTTTCCAAGGCTTCAGGGCTGAATTTTTCTTCTGTTTGGTTTCTGCCCTCCTAAGGTTGGTCCAGTGGTTTGTGTAAGCTTGGAAAGGGTGAGATTTGTGCTGAGTTTTTGTGTGTTTTTCCTCTGATGGGTAAGGCTGAGTGAGGTGGTAATCCTGTCTGCTGATGATTGGGTTTGTATTTTTGTTTTATTTTTTGTTTAGAAGAGGCATCCTGCACAGGGTGCTACTGGTGGATGGTGATGCCGGGTCTTGTATTCAAGTGGTTTTCTTTGTGTGAATTCTCACTATTTGATACTCCCTAAGGTTAGTTCTCTGGTTGTCTAGAGTCTTGGAGTCAGTGCTCCCACTCCAAAAGCCCTGGGCTTGATTTCTGGCCAGGGAGAAAGATTCCATAAGTGGTTTGTTATGGGATTAAGTGAGATTAAAACAAATATCCAAAAATGAGAACCCAAAGATGAACCCCAGACAAATGGCAATTACAAAATCAAGCAAATAATTAAAATAATAGAATATACACATATACATATACACCCATGAGCAAAGTGAAAACAGCCCACCAGCAAAAGTAAAGTACAGTAGATTGACCCAACAAAGGAAATAAAAAATTATATTTACCAGTTAAGAAAAAACTAACTAAAGCATGAACTGGAAAACAAAACTAAAGCAAGGTGCCAGTTGGGGAATAAAGCAATGAAAATTAAACTACCAAAATGTTGAGAGGAAAGGAAAGAAAGAAAGGGGGGAGCCTGGTGGGCTGCCGTCTATGGCGTCGCACAGAGTTGGACAGGACTGAAGCGACTTAGCAGCAGTAGCAGAAGGGCATGGCAACAAGTACAGGCCAGTACACTCCAGTATTCTTGCCTGGAGAACCCCACTCCCTGACAGAGAAGACCGGCAGACCACAGTTCACAGGGTCACAAAGAGTTGGACACCACTGAAGTGACCCTGCATGCATAGATGCAAGACTTTTTTGCCTCTGACAGTTCTGCCTCAGTAAGAGTTGAGTGTGAAGGTGGCCCGGCTGCTTGGCCTGTGGGACCCTGGCAGGGCAAAGTGTGCAGGGACACGACTGCCTCCGCCGTACGAGTTATGACTCTATCAGAGTCTTTTTTCAAGCCTGTTGTAGCTGGCAATCAGAAGCCCTCTTTGGCCAGTCTTTTTCTGTAGCTCTGCCCATTCAGGCACACAGAGGGACCCCCTGGCTGGGCATCCTACTTTTGTTCTGCACATCAGTCACTTAAAGGAGCAACCTGGGTGAGGTCCTACTCTGTAGTTCAGTTCGTCAGACGTTTGACGGGCCAGCCTCTCTATTCTTCAGCTGCTGCCAATGCTGACATGTGGGGAGAGAGAGGCTATGGTGACGGCTCCATCCCCTATGCGTGACTCAGCAGTATCGCCTTGCTTCCATGGCCACCGGGCTTTCCCCCACAGGTATTTTTTCATCACAATCTCCTCCCTCCCCTCCCCTCGATCTGTCTCTCTGCAGTCAACAGCAGCCCTTGCCCTGGGCTCACTCCACAAACTCCAGCTCCCAGCCACGCTGCGCCTTCCAGGGGACCCTCTTCCCTGTCCAGGGTATGTATGGCTGCAGCAAGGATTGTCTGATTCTCATTCCACTTAGGCTGCCGCAGATCAGCTGTTTCACTCTCAGCCTTAAATGTTTCTCCTCTAACTCAGACAACTACCCCGATGTGGGGATCGGACCCCTGCTTCAGTCCCCCACCCACCGAGGACAGGCCCAGCTCTACTAACACTCCTGTTTTCCCCCTAGTTCCTTCATCCAACCAAGTTGTGCATGGCTCTATATATTCTTTTCCTCTGGTCAGGTACTCCTGTCCACTCTCAGCTGGTGTTCTGCATGCATTTCTGCATGCTAAGGTGTATCCTGATGTATCCATGGAGAGAGACGTACCCCACGTCCACTGACTTCCCTGCCGTCTTCAGTCCTCTTTTTCTGTCCTTTATTGTGCCCATCCTTGCATGAAATGTTCCCTTGGTGGCTTTACTTTTCTTGAAGAGATCTCTAGCCTTTCCCATTCTATCGTTTTCCTTTATTTCTTTGCATAGCCTTGAGAAGGCTTTCTGAGCTCTCCCTGCTGGTCTCTGGAGCTGTGACTAATTGGGTATATCTTTCCTTTTCCTGCTTGCCTTTCTGCTTCTCTTCTTTCCTCAGCTATTTGTAAACCTCCTCAGAAAACTGCTTTGCTTTCTTGCATTTCTCTTTCTTGGCAATGGCTTTGGTCACTGCCTCCTATACAAAGTTACAAACCTTCATCCATACCTCTTCAGGCACTCTGTCTACCAGATCCAGTTCCTTAAGTTTAGTCATCACCTCCACTGTATAATCCTAAGGGATTTTATTTAGGTCATACCTGAATAGCCTAATGATTTTCCCTACTTTCTTCAACTTAAGCTTGATTTTTGCAATAAGGTGCTCATGATCTGAGCCGCAGTCAGCCCCAGGTCTTGTTTTTGCTGGTCGTTAGAGTTTCTTCATCTTTGGCTGGAAAGAACATAATCAGTCTGATTTCAGAATTGGCTATATGGTGATGCCCACTTGTATAGTTGTCTCTTGTGTTGTTGGAAAAGGATATTTGCTTAACAAAACTCTGTTAGCCTTTGCCCTGCTTCATTTTGTACTCCAAGGCCAGACTTGCCTGTTGTTCCAGGTATCTCTTAACTTCCTACTTTTGTATTCCAATCCTCTATGATGAAAAGGAACTTTGGTGTTCTAGAAGGTCTTGTGGGTTTTAATAGAAGTAGTCAACTTCAACTTCTTCAGCACTAGTGGTTGGGGCATAAAGTTGGATTACTATGATGTTTAATGTTTTACCTTGGAAACGAAACGAGATCATTCTGTCGTTTTTGCGTATCTCAGGTTTTGCGTATTTTGTTATTTTTGGATATCTGAGATTACACCCAAGTATTTCATTTCAGATTCTTCTGTTGACTATGAGCGCTACTCCGTTTCTTCTAAGGGATTTATGGCCACAGTAGTAGATATAATGGTCATCTGAATTAAACTCACCCATTCTAATCAATTTTAATTCACTGATTCTTAAGATGTTGATGCTCACTCTTGCCCTCTCCTGCTTGACCACATCCAATTTACCTTGATTCAGGGACCCAACATTCCAGGTTCCTGTGCAATATTGTTCTTTACAGCATCAGACTTAACTTTCACCACCAGAAACATCCACAACTAAGCATCATTCCCACTTTGACTCAGCTGCTTCATTATTTCTGGAGCTATTCGTAACTGCCCTCTGGTCTTCTCCAGTAGCATGTTGGGCACCTTCTGACCTGTGGGGCTCATATCCTGGTATCATACCTTTTTGCCTTTTTATACAGTTCATAGGGTTCTCGTGGCAGGAATACTGGAGTGATTCCTTCCTCCAGTGGACCATGTTTTGTCAGAAGTCTTCACTGCGACTCATCAGTCCTGGGCCGCCCCGCATGGCATGGCTCCTCATTGAGTTATGCAAGCCCCTTCAGCACGACAAGATGTGTGATCCATGAAGTGGGTGTATGTGTGTGCTCAGTCATGTCCAACTCTTTGCCACCCCATGGACTATAGCCCTCCAGGCTCCTCTGTCCATGGAATTTTCAAGGCAAGAATACTGGAACAAGTTGCCATTTCCTGCTCTAGGGGATATTCCTGACCCAGGGATCAAACCTGTGTCTCTTGCATTATACATATTTCCGTTAAAAGTTACCCTTCCTGGCCAGTTGGTGATAGGAAATGTCCCTCCCAGGAATCATTACTAATATTTATTATAGTAATAGCTATAAGTTTTAAAACATTTATTATTGGTACAGTTCTGTGCTAAATGAGCTCTTACATGCATTTTTGCCATTTTAATCCTCACAGTAATTTTAGGAGCACTAGATCTATTGGTTCTATAGGTAAGAAAACTGTGATTCTTTGTATAAAGAGAGCATAGCAATTACTGACTGCAGCCTGGATTTTTGGGCCCCAGATCCTAAGCTACCACTCACCCACACTGCATAAACTCTAGTCTCTCCTTGTTGAGATCCTCATGAGACCACTGCCCATCAACTCTATGGACAGTCTCCCGTCATCCCACTGGGACAGCAGTGATAGCATCAGATCTGCTCTCCCTGTTCCCACTCTCATCTCCCCAGCCAGTCTTGCCTCCAAAGCTCAAGGAATGCGTTTCTCATAATGTAGGTCAGCTCAAGGTGTCTTTTAGCTCCCTTCCCCTGGTCCTTAACTTCCTGCACAATGGGCCCCTGCCATCCTCACTTGCCAACCTAACCCACCAGGCTAATCACCTTGTGATTCCTGAACACATAAAGCTTGTTTCATCTTTGGGTTTGAGCGCTGACACTTCCCTTGCCAGGAATATTCTTCATCCACTTTTTCCATGGCTCGTGCCTCTTGTCACTCAGCTTAAATGTTTTCTTCCCAGAGAGGCCTTCTCAACCACTCTTGTAGGAGCTTGTCAGCCACTCCCAGTTGTCATCTCTGCCTTACACTGATCGGTATCTGACTGTTTTCTTTTTCTTTTCTTTTTATATTGTTCTGCCTTCACTACAATGTAAGTATCACAGGCCAGAAGCTTTGTCCATATCTTTCACCACAATGTCTAGAATAGCACCTGGCCCGTGTTGGGTCCTCAATAATTACTTATTGGGTGAATAGGGCTCCATTCCTTTCGCCTTGTCCTAGAATGAGACAACAACTATCTTAACATAGATGACCTCCAGACAGCAGATCACCTGGACGTTTTCCTAACATTCTTTATGTTGCTCCTCCTGCTGTGGAATTCCAGCAGCCTGGAGTGAGCAGACCCCCTCACCTCTATAGGTCAGCAGGGCTTCATCCAGGAACTCGGCTGCCTTCCGGAAGTGCTGGGAGATATCCACCTCAGGAAAGTCATCCACCTCCACGCCCAGGTACTGGATCTCCAGGCCAGTGTAGAATTCAGGTCCCGTGTAGACACCAGTGCCATGAGCAGCGTTCAGGATGTGAGTAATTCCCAGCCTCTTCAGCCTCCCCTTGTTCACAGCCACACTCCTAAAGAGAAAGAAAAGAAGCAGGGACTTTTTTATTTTATTTTTTTTTGCCAGCATCAGAACTAGAAAGATACCTTACCACTGAGATTGGGAGCCTGCTTCAGCAGGATCAGGAGAGCCCAGCTGGGTGAATACCACTTCCTCTGCTCCACAGTATGTCTGGGGCTCACTGCAAATATTGTTATAAAAATGGACCAGTGACCTAGCTCTAGCAAGAGAGAGAAGGGAGGGAGAGCTGGGCAGGGGAGGACAGGAGAAAGAGGAGAACAGGGCTGATGTGCAAGGAAATGACTGATTGACCCAGAAAGCTCTAGGCTAAAATTCCATGCCTTCACGATGGACATTTATCAAGACACAAACGTGGCAGTCAAAAATAATTAAAAAATTAAGTATGTTTCACACTGATGTGGCATGCTATGTTTTTCAAAATGCTTTCATATGTGCTATTTTAATTTATCCTAATATAAACTTAAGAAGTAGAATAACTATTCTTATTCCTATCTGAAGATTGTAAAAATGAATCAACTATGTTTTAGGACTTGCTCCTAAGAGAAGACTCTGAACAAGAACTGGAGGTCAGGACTGCTGACCACCCAGAGCGGAAGTGGTAGAGCAGCCAGAAGTTGTCAGAGCTCCAGTCAGAAAGACTGGCAGACAGACTTTGACAGGAGCCAGAGCTGTGCTGAGGAGTTGGTGGCCACGGAGGTGGGCGAGCCAGTCCACAAGTCCGAGTACATCCAGACGGCATCTGAGAACAAAGTTAATCGCCAGTCTGTATTGTGTGGAAGTCAGAACATTGTTCTCAATGGCAAGACCATTGTGATGAATGACTGTGTTATCTGAGGGCATCTGACAAATGTGAGAGCTGGACGTCATTGTGCTGTGAAAAGTCGCAGTATCCTAAGGCTACTGTTCAAGAAATTCAGCAAAGGTTGCATTTTTTCCTTTACATATTGGGGACCACATCTTTACTGAGGAAGATCGTGTGGGCAACGCAGCTCATACTGGCCCTTTTGTTCACACTGGCAGGAATTGTGTGACTGGGTGCTGGTGTGTGTTGAAAGGCTCTTGGAAAACTCTTGACAACACAGTATCACCCCCAGAAATTGTGGTCCCACCATTCACCGTCTTCTCAGGCTGCCCAGGACTCTTCTCAGGGGAACTTCCAGAATGTACCCAGGAGCTGATGACTGGCATCACCAAGAGCAACTACCAACAGTTTTTGCCCTTGACACAGGTCTAATGTCTCTGCCTTGTGTCTTGGATTCGATTGAACTCTAAGATGAACTTGGGGACAAAGTGAACCAGACAGCATCTACAAAGAGCTCTTGTGTTTTTGACACCTCCCACACTCTTTTTTGGCTTGTTTGTTTCATTCTTTAGAATTTCTCAATCCTCCCAGGCCCTAAGCTCGTAAGACTTTAATAAGAGAATGACCGGAGGGTTGTCTCCAAATGCTGTGCTTAAACCGTATCTATTCACTGTCACTCTGTACCGTGATGTGGGGAGCATAGACTCATCTGTTTCCAGCACTGCTACCCTTTGGGCTGCGGGCAGCCGGTGGAGCAGGGCCCTCTGTCCCAGTTGGGGGGTTGTGTGCAGCCCGTGGACACGGGCTGCCACAGTGAGCACCATTCGCAGGGGTCACTGTTGGCCTCCCTGGGGCTCATGCAATTGGCCAGTTGCCACAGCGGCTTGTCATTTGCAAAAAAGAAAAGGGTTGGCTACTTTTCAGCGCCCAGGTTCCTCTTGGCTACTAAAACTTGCAGGGAGGGTGGTTAGTACTTCTCTTCCTTGCAAAATGACCTGATCATCTTAATTAGGGGTGAATAATTAAAGAATTTCTAGCATTCTATTCTAGAGCCTTGGCTTTCATGAAAAGGGGGGCCCTTAGCATCCAGATATCGTTTTGGTAAAGTCCCATGTTTGAGTCTCACATGTGGGTGGACTAGACTGGCAGCCGCTCCTTGTCTCACGGTGTTTAGGGGCAGCAGTGTATGCCTCATTTCACTGGAGATGTAGCATTTGTGGCACTTGCTCTCTGGCCTGGAACCATTCAAACCATCCTGCATTTGCCATAAATCTCACAGTTCAGACCGAAGTATCAATACTGGGGCCCGATCTCATATGTACGTGGGGATCTCTTAAAATCATCCTGGGGACCTGGAGTCCCGAGGAGGAGACAGAGTTGCCAGTGCTGCCCTTGTCTTCTGGGTCATGGCACAGTCCTTCCCGTTCTGCTCGAGTAGGAAGGCTTAGAAGTGAAGGCCTGAGAAGGCTGGCCTGGCCTGCTGTTCCGGTGCTGCTAGATGCTCTAGTGCGAATGGGGTAGGACAGTTCAGCCTCAAAGGTTGGGATCTGGCAGCAGCTGTCTTGGCTTAATATCTGCTCTGGGGTTTGCAAAAAGAACTGTATGTAGTCACCTCTGCTAGTTCCATGTAAAACTGCTTTCTGGTTTATCATTTTTTACGTTTGTACATTTAAGGAGTGACACATGAAACAAACAAACAGCAAAAGAACTGGAGTTTGGGTATTCCTAGTTCCGAGTTCTTTTCACTGCAGTGGAACAGGTGGAGCTTAGTTTGAAGAGCTTCTGCACGCAGGCTTGCCCAAGAAGAAGCAGAGGCCTTCAACTGGGGGTTTCCCGAGATGCCCAGCGTCTCTGTTCATCACCGCGTGAGTGTTTCTGGGTCTGTGGCGCTAATTAGGGATCACTTGGGACTTGGTGCCCAACTCTGGGAATTGGGTTCTGGGCAACATACTACACCATGCTGGAGTATAAGACCCAATGTCCAAAGCTATTTTCCCTGTTGCCTGCTTGCAGGGCCCCAAGTTCCCTCCCTCATATTAGGAAAAGATCTCATTAAGAAGCCAGTAGATCAGCAAAAATGGTTTCACAAATCAGCCTTTTGTGACCAATTATGTACTGGCAAGACGCTGATAAAGGAATAAGATGCGAGTGAGTTGTTTGGGGTTTTGTTCTGGATACCACTGACAAACTTTTGAAAAACAACATTTTGTTTTCTGATGATAAAAACAAGTGTTTACTGTAGGATACCTATACCATTCAAGAGACACCTAAAGAAGAAAATGAAAATCACTTATAGAACCACCTCCCAGCAAGAAGTATTGTGAAATTTTTATCACATTTGTTTCTAATTTGTTGTCTATGCAAAAGCACATGTGCGTACATACACGCTATATCAATTAGTATCATATGGTATATACAGGTTTTGTAACCTATCTATCTTCTTAATATGTTGCGGATATTTTCATAAGTTAGTAAATACATATAAAATCAATTTGTCAATGGCTCCAAGTGTCCCATTATATGGTTGTAATGGATGTCATGGACTGATGGTAATACTGAGGTGTGTGCTATTGGCAAGGCTCTGGGCGGGTAGAGAGGCTCAAAGAGGGCACCTGGGGCAGCAGGGATGGCTGTGAACGAGAGCCCTATCAGGAGGTTGGAGGATAAACAATCATATCAGCATTTTTGCCCGGGAATCCCTGTGTGCAGGTGGGTGGGCTGGGTCTTTCTCCAAGGTGGGGGCTAGAAAAATGCTCAGGCAGCATCCATTTGCTGGATGGAGCTATTGGAGCCATTGCTCCAAGTTGGGGGAGTTTCATCTCTCTTGGGCACTACCCAGAGGGGTAGGACAAAGGCTCATGACCATCCAGCCATCAGACTCACTTCTCTGCTATGAAGACGTTGGGCCAGACCTCATCCACCTCGTTCCAGGGAGCCTCTTGGCGGTCTTGGACCAAGGCCCGCTGGAGGTCCAGGACGCAGGGAGTGTTGTACAGGCTGGTGTCATCCATCTTCTCCCTGACGCGGTTGTACAGGTCCTCCACCAGCAACTGCTCGGCAGACTCCAGCATGCCTGGACACTCTGCCTCAACTCTGACCCCACGCGGCTTGAGTTCTAGGGGGAGAAGCAGCATTCTCATCAAAGAGAAAGAACACCAGGACCCTCCCTACTCCTGGGGAGAATCTACTCTTGGTCCATTTTCTGCCAGGACTCTGTGTATGGGCTGAATCTGATCTGCCAGGAAGGACGTAACAGGGATCAGCAGTAGCATAGATGTGCTGAGCTAGGAGAAGGGATGTCAGTTTCCCTCATTTCCTCCCATATTTCTATAAAACTGGCTGATAGTTTCTTAAACCACAGTCCTTAAGTAGCTAGTATATGTCTGATTTATACTTGTAAAACCCATAGTGAAACAAAATAGATGCTTAGATGCAATTACCAGGTGAATACATGACGTTCTTTAGTAACATAATTCATTAGTTCGTTTCCATTATGTACAGAGGGCAAATAACTGGGAAAAGTAAAATTTTCAACAGTCACTTATGCTAGGTCATGTTCTAATACACCTTTAGTTTACTTATTTCATTTATTGTCTGAATGTATTACTTGGGCACAATCTCAAAAATGACAGAATGATCTCTGTTCATTTCCAAGGCAAACCATTCAATATCATGGTAATACAAGTCTATGTGCCAACCAGCAACACTGAAGAAGCTGAACGGTTCTATGAAGACCTACAAGACCTTCTAGAACTAACACCCCATAATGATGTCCTTTTCATCATAGTGGACTGAAATGCAGAAGTAGGAAGTCAAGAGATATCTGGAGTAACAGGCAAATTTCACCTTGGAGTACAAAATGAAGCAGGGCAAAGGCTAACAGAGTTTTGCCAAGAGAATACACTGGTCATAGCAAACACTCTCTTCCAACAACACAAGAGAAGACTCTACATATGGACATCACCAGATGGTCAATACTGAAATCAGATTGATTATGTTCTTTGCAGCCAAAGATGGAAAAGCTCTATACAGTCAGCTAAAAAAAGACTAGGAGCTGACTGTGGCTCAGATCATGAAATTCATGAACTGCTTATTGCCAAATTCACATTTAAATTGAAGAAAGTAAGGGAAACTGCTAGGTCTTTCAGGTATGACCTAAATCAAATCCCTTACAGTGGAAGTGACAAATAGATTCAAGGGATTAGATCTGATAGAGTTCCTGAAGAACTATGGATGGAGGTTTGTGACATTGTACATCCCCAAGAAAAAGAAATGCAAAAAAGGCAAAATGCTTGTCTAGGGAGGCCTTACAAATAGCTGAGAAAAGAAGAGAAGCCAAAAGCAAAGGAGAAAAAGAAAGATATACCCATGTGAATGTAGAGTTCCAAAAAATGGCAAGGAGAGATAAAAAAGCCTTTCTCAGTGATCAGTGCATCAGTGCACAGAAATAGAGCAAAACAATAGAATGGGAATGACTAGAGATCTCTTCAAGGAAATTAGAGATACCAAGGGAATGTTTCATGCAAAGATGGGCACAAAAAAGGACAGAAATGGTATGGACCTAACAGAAGCAGAAGATATTAAGAAGAGGTAGCAAGAATACACAGAGGAACTGTATAAAAAAGATCTTCACGACCCAGAAAACCATGATGGTGTGATCACTCACCTAGAGCCAGACATCCTGTAATTGGAAGTCAAGTGGGCCTTAGAAAGCATCACTAAAAAACAAAGCTAGTGGAAGTGATGGAATTCCAGTTGAGCTATTTCAAATCCTAAAAGATGATGCTGTGAAAGTGCTACACTCAATATGCCAGCAAATATGGAAAACTCAGCAATGGCCACAGGACTGGAAAAGGTCAGTTTTCATTCCAGTCCCAAAGAAAGGCAATGCCAAAGAGTGTTCAAACTACTGCACAATTTCAGTCATCTCAAACACTAGCAAAATAATGCTCAAAATTCTCCAACCCAGGCTCCAGCAGTACATGAACTGTGAATTTCCAGATGTTCAAGCTGGATTTAGAAAAGGCAGAGGAACCAGAGATCAAATTGCCAACATCCATTGGCTCATCAAAAAAGCAAGAGAGTTCCAGAAAAACAACTACTTCTGCTTTATTGACTATGCCAAAGCCTTTGATTATGTGGATCACACTAACTCTGGAAAATTCTTCAAGAGTTGGGAATATCAGACCACCTTACCTGACTCCTGAGAAATCTGTACACAAGTCAAGAAGCAACAGTTAGAACTGGACATGGAACAACGGACTGGTTCCAAATTGGGAAATGAGGACATCAAGACTGTATATTCTCACCCTGCTTATTTAACTTATATGCAGAATACATCATGCAAAATGCTGCGTTGGATGAAGCACAAGTTGGAATCAACATTGCTAGGAGAAATATCAAAAATCTCAGATACACAGATGATACCACCCTAAAGGCAGAAAGTGAAGAGGAACTAAAAAGCTTTTTGATGAAAGTGAAAGAGGAGAGTGAAAAAGTTGTTTTAAAACTCAACATTCAGAAAACGAAGATCATGGCATCCGGTTCCATCACTTCATGGGAAATAGATGGGGAAACAGTGGAAATAGTGTCAGACTTTATTTTTGGGGGGCTCCAAAATCACTGCAGATGGTGACAGCAGCCATGAAATTAAAAGACGCTTACTCCTTGGAAGAAAAGCTATGACCAACCTAGACAGCATATTAAAAAGCATAGCCATTACTTTGCCCACAAAGTGCATATAGTCAGAGCTATGGTTTTTCCAGTAGTTATGTATGGATGTGAGAGTTGGACTATAAAGAAAGCTTAGCATGGAAGAATCAATGCTTTTGAACTGTGGTGTTGGAGAAGACTCTTTGAGAGTCCCTTGGACTGCAAGGAGATCCAACTAGTCCATCCTAAAGGAGACCAGTCCTGGGTGTTCATTGGAAGGAATGATGCTGAAGCTGAAACTCCAGTACTTTGGCCATCTGATGCAAAGAACTGACCCATTGGAAAAGACCCTGATACTGGGAAAGATTGAAGACAGAAGGAGAAGGGGCTGACAGAGGATGAGATGGTTGGATGGCATCACCAATTCAATGGATATGAGTTTGAGCAAGCTCTGGGTGTTGGTAATGGACAGGAAAGCCTGGTGTGCTGCAGTCCATGGGGTTGTAGAGTCAGACACGACTGAGCAACTGAACTGAACTGACTGCCTCTCTAGAGCACAGGCACCTGTGATCCTCAGCCTCCCAGCTCTATGACAGGTGGGAAAACTTTACAATGAGCCTTGATGCCAGTCACAAGACAGCATACAGGACCTTTTTGACAACAGCCCAGAAAAGCTCAAATTTCAAACAATTTCCCTCTTGAGTGAAACTTTATCTTCTCCTTCCAATGTATTTTCTTCCAAATTATCAAATATAGAGGAAAATAAGATCTTTCATTTCTCTAAGAATGTATCAGTTCCGTTCAGTTGCTCAGTCATGTTTGATTCTGGGACCCCACGGACTGCAGCACACACGAGGCCTCCTCGGTGCTGCAGTCCATGGGGCCCATCACCTGTCCATCACCAACTTCTGTCAGCCCCTTCTCCTGTCTTCAGTCTTTCCCAGCATCAGGGTTTTTCCAATGAGTCAGCTCTTTGTAGCAGGTGATCAAAGTATTGGAGTTTCAGCTTCAGCATCAGTCCTTCTAATGAATATTCAGGACTGATTTCCTTTAGGACGGACTGGTTGGATCTCCTTGCAGCCCTAGGGACTCTCAAGAGTTTTCTCCAACACCACAGTTCAAAAGCATCAATTCCTCAGCACTCAGCTTTCTTTATAGTCCAACTCTCACATCCATACATGACTATTGAAAAGTCATAGCTTTGACTAGACAGACCTTTGTTGGCAAAGTAATGTCTCTGTTTTTTAATATGCTGTCTAGGTTGATCATAACTTCTCCCAAGGAGTAAGTGTCTTAATTTCACGGCTGCAGTCACCATCTGCAGTGATTTTGGAGCTAAAAAAAAAAAAAAAATCTGTCACAGTTTCCACATCTATTTGCCGTGAACTGATGGGACCAGATGCCATGATCTTCATTTTCTGAATGTTGAGTTTTAAGACAACTTTTTCACTCTCCTCTTTCACTTTCATCAAGAGGCTCTTTAGTTCCTCTTCACTTTCTGCCATAAGGGTGGTGTCATCTGCATATCTGAGGTTATTGATATTTTCCCTGGCAATCTTGATTCCAGCTTGTGATTCTTCCAGCTCAGCGTTTCTCATGATGTACTTTGCATATAAGTTAAATAAGCAGGGTGACAATATACAGTCTTGATGTCCTCGTTTCCCAATTTGGAACCAGTCTGTTGTTCCATGTATAGTTCTAACTGTTGCTTCTTGACCTGCGTACAGATTTCTCAGGAGTCAGGTAAGGTGGTCTGGTATCCCCATCTCTTTAAGAATTTTCTGCAGTTTGTTGTGATCCACACAGTCAAAGGCTTTAGTGTAGTCAATAAAGCAGAAGTAGTTGTTTTTCTGGAAATTTCTTGCTTTTTTGGTGAGCCAGTGGATGTTGGCAATTTGATCTCTGGTTCCTCTGCCTTTTCTAAAACCAGCTTGAACATCTGGAAGTTGACAGTTCACTTATTGTTGAAGCCTGGCCTGGAGAATTTTGAGCATTACTTTACTAGTGTGTGAGAGGAGTGCAACTGTGTGGCAGTTTGAGCATTCTTTGGCATTGCTTTTCTTTGGGATTGGAATGAAAACCGACCTTTTCCAGTCCTGTGGCCACTGCTCAGTTTTCCAAATTTGCTGGCATATTGAGTGTAGCACTCACAGCATCGTCTTTTAGGATTTGAAACAGCTCCACTGGAATTCCATCACCTCCACTAGCTTCGTTCGTAATGCTGCTCCTAAGGCCCCCTTGACTTCACATTCCAGGATGTCTGGCTCTAGGTGAGTGATCACCCCACTGTGATTATCTGGGTTGTAAAGATCTCTTTTGTACAGTTCTTCTGTGTATTCTTGCTACCTCTTAATATCTTCTGCTTCTGTTAGGTCTATACCATTCTGTCCTTTATTGAGCCCATCTTTGCATGAAATGTTCCCTTGGTATCTCTGATTTTCTTGAAGAGCTCTCCAGTCTTTCCCATTCTATTGTTTTCCTCTATTTCTGTGCACTGATCACCGAGGAAGGCTTTCTTATCTCTCTTTGCTATTCTTTGGAACTCTGCATTCAGATGGGTATATCTTTCCTTTTCTCCTTTGCTTTCCTTTCTTTTCACAGCTATTTGTAAGGCCTCCTCAGGCAGCCCTTTTGCCTTTTTTGCGTTTCTTTTTCTTAGGGGTGGTCTTGATCCCTGTCTCCTGTACGATGTCATGAACCTCTGTCCACAGATTATCAGGCACTCTATCAGATCTAGTCCGTTNCCTTTCTTTTCACAGCTATTTGTAAGGCCTCCTCAGGCAGCCCTTTTGCCTTTTTTGCGTTTCTTTTTCTTAGGGGTGGTCTTGATCCCTGTCTCCTGTACGATGTCATGAACCTCTGTCCACAGATTATCAGGCACTCTATCAGATCTAGTCCGTTAAATCTACTTCTCACTTCCACTGTATAATCGTAAGGGATCTGAGTTAGGTCATACCTGAATGGTCTAGTTACTAAGGAGAATGAAAAAGAAGGTAAGTAGGAAACGGGTGTCCTCCATCTTGGTCATAACCTTTTGCCAGCACCACCTCTTCTCCATGGGTGAAATGTGGGTGAAGAGGGCAGCCACGTGTGGCAAATGGATGTGGCCTTGCTCTTCATGGAATGTGTAACCTGGGCTTGCTGCTCAAGTCCTGTTGATCCAGGAGATCTGAGCTGCCGAGGGCTGAGTGCTTCATTTCCCTAAAGCTCCCCTTCTCTCTGCTCCCTCATTTCTGCACCACCTGATGGGCCCCACATCCCTTCACACATCTCAGCTCTAAATGTTCTTTGATCTCCATTTCAAAAGCAGAAAGAAGGAAACCTGCAACCCCAGTGCTCTATTTTGTTTAAAAATAGATGAAGTGTTCCTATTTTCTCCACCACTCTGGACTCTCCTGGGGTCTTAAATGGCAAATGTAAAAGCCTCTCTCTTTCCTTACTTTTAAGTAGAAGTAAGATTTCTACTTAGATATTTTTACTACACTGAGAAAAAGCCTCCCCACTGCCTCATTAAAATATACAGCTAGGCCTTCCTCAGCTATTTACATAGCAAGGTACTGTTTTGAGTTCTTTCCCCTCCTGTTTAAAACAAATGTCCCAGTCCCTTACCCACAGCAGGTACTTTCCCTAGGTTTCTAGTGCACACCTCAGCCCCATCAGTTCCTCCCATTTATTTCTACTTCTGGAAGTGTCTTCAGAAGACAGTTAAGCCCAGACAATCCTCTGCAGTCTCTCAGACGTGTGGCATATGCAGGCTTTCCTGAAATGGGAAAGTTCCTCCACACCCATTTTTACCTCTCTAGTCATTACTGAGTAGGGCAATGTTTTGAAAGATCACTTGGTACATTTTCCTTTTTTCTGTAATTTATTCTTTGCTTCTTCTTCCACCGCCCATCAGCCACTGAGACTACTGAAGGTTAGACGTAATGCCCAGATATGACCCAGGATTGAAAACAATGCGCTGCTCATTTTCAGGTCTCAGTGAAGGTCTCACCTGACAGTGAAGCTTTCAAAGAGAGCACATGGCTTTCTCACTACCCCTAAAAGTGGACTCTTACTCACACATGAAGCCTGGAGAGTGGAGCAGAAGCGCAGAGCACAGATGATGCAGGGTGGGCTGCTAGGGATATTCCTAACCACTCAGGAGGGACGAAATGATCATGGCCACCAGCTGTGCATGCCAGATTAGGCTCCAGAGTTAGAGTGGTGCTACGAGCAGTTTAGAAAGAACTAGGCTGCAGTCAAGACACCTTGGCCAGGGCTTCTCTGGTGGCCCAGGGGTACAGAATCCTCCTGCCAGTGCAGGAGACATGGGTTTGGTCCCTGGTCTGGGAAGATCCCATCTGCTGTGGAGCAACTAAGCTCATGCACTACAGCTATCAAGCCTGTGCTCTAGAGCCAGGGAACTGCAACTCCTGAAGCCTGTGAGCTCTGCAACAAGAGAAACCACTGCAGTGAGAAGCCCTCACACTGCAACGAAGAGTCTCCACCACTCGCCACAACTAGAGAAAAGCTGGTGCAGCAACAAAGACCTCGCACAGCCAAAATAAATAAATAAAAAATTGAAATGCTCCTTGGCCTGACTGGGAGTGAGGCAATAGCAAGCTTAGGAAGGGCAATAAAGAAAACAGAAAAAAAGTAGTTATTTGAGAAGATGGAGCCTCCTGGGATTCCCAGACCAACAAGCAACATCAGGTAAAATATCTCACTCCTCACCAAGTGTACAGGAGAGCCAGATGTTCTCAGAGACCCAAAGGGTCTAGGGCCTAAGGAAGACCTGGGGTTCCACGGAAAAGGAGCAGTATGTTTGGTTCTCATCACTAGGGAAGTGATCGTGGCCACCAGCTGTGGATGCCCGATTAGGCTCCAGGCCAGGTAGGTGCTATGTCATTAATAGGATTGCCTTCCCCCACTATACCCGTCAGAAATGAGAGAGGCACCAAAGGCAAAGGCATGAGAAGGGAGAGGAATGAAACTGCGAAAGATTATTGCCCAAATTCNTGGCCACCAGCTGTGGATGCCCGATTAGGCTCCAGGCCAGGTAGGTGCTATGTCATTAATAGGATTGCCTTCCCCCACTATACCCGTCAGAAATGAGAGAGGCACCAAAGGCAAAGGCATGAGAAGGGAGAGGAATGAAACTGCGAAAGATTATTGCCCAAATTCCCACCCAATCTGGATGAGTATCCTTGAATGAAATATTGTATGGATTCTGCTCTAAAATTTCCTGTATAAATATTAACGTCTCTTTCCATTCCATCTTGTTTTTAAACCTCCTCCCCATTCATACTTCAGTGTGAAAACTGTCTTTAATCTCTGGTGGAAATGCAGGTTTAAATATAGAC
Source organism: Neotragus moschatus (assembly GCA_006410615.1). NCBI lineage: Eukaryota > Metazoa > Chordata > Mammalia > Artiodactyla > Bovidae > Neotragus > Neotragus moschatus. Next base: position 21,475 of record SJYA01005313.1, read on the forward strand.
ATGCCCTTGACCAGAACTCTGTGGATGCTCCCAGCCATTTTGGGGGCTCTCAGGTCTGCATCTGTAGCAGAACCAGGACCCCCGAGTTTAACTGAAAAACTGGATTAGAGGCCCTGGTGGCAGATTGGAGTTACTTCGCTGGCTGTTGACTAAAGAACTGTTCACCCTGTGACATAATAATTTCCACTCTGTTCCACGAAGGTTGATGAGGAGGGGCTGGAGGAACTGTCTTCTTTGGATCTGCTCCTCTTAATGTGATGGGAATCACGAGAGAAACACATGCCATCTTCCAATGAACCCCTTCCGAGGGTCTCCAGAGGACCCATGGACCCTCCCACCTGGCGTCTGATGGCATCACCTTCACTGATGATCTGCTTAGCTGCAACAGCTGAGGAGAGGTGAATGGGATCCATGAAAATGCTTTCTGTTTCTGCATCTGAGACCATTGAGTACCTGAAAGAAGAGGATATCATGTGAGATGACTTAGGAGAGTATCTGAATGGAAGTAATCTTTTTAGACAAGAAACCTAGATCCAATTATAGCCATGAGTGGCAAACAGTGAGCGGTAAAGGGAAGCCTTCTTAGGAATGCAGAACACGGGGCATGCTATGGCTTCGTCACCTACTTATTTTTAGACCAGAATTGACGCCTTGATATTTGATGACGTGGTAGTCTGGGTTGTGGAGGGAAGAGACTGGGGAAAACTTACTCTAATGTGGCTTCACTTTCTCTGTGTGTTCCTACCCTCGGAGGTACTGTTGCTCCTTTTTTCTTTTCCTGTCCCTGCTTCTCTGTTACCATTACTATCGGATGTCCCTACCTGTGCTTCCACCAGGGTTTGGCTAAATTGTTGGGCTGGGTAGGCTGCCACCACTCCCTCCATGCACCATATCTTCTGCCTGCTTAAAGAGCACGGACTGATGAAGAAGGGCTGGCACAGCACCAAGGGAAGTGTGAAGACGTGATAAACTGCACAGTCCTGATTCTGAATTCAAGAAATCCAGGATCATCCTAAGTCCAGGGAAGCAATAAAGTCACTTAGGTAAATGTTAGTTTTCTGGAAAGAATTCAGCAGAGGTGTCCAAAGGGATCTTTGAGGAATATGGTGAATCAAGGGAAGCAACAAAGCTTAGGACCATATAGTAGTGAGTCCCTGGAGAAGATGACACCCACTCCAGTATTCTTGGCCAGAGAATCCCATGGACAGAGGAGCCTGGAGGGCTACAGTCCATGGGGTCACACATACATGCATAGTGCTGGGTTCCCTCCTCCCTGATGGGTTCTCCTCTTTTCCAGGTGTGATGGTGAGTTTTGGGACATTTTTACTTAGTTTTTCCTTTCCTTTATATCTACAGAGGATTTTTTTAAAAGAGAGAAGTCTTAATGGATACCATTTTCCCACAAAAATTCCATCATGCCTCATTTATTTTATAGTCAAAACTTCCCTGTACCTCACCCCCTAGCAATACCAGTCTGTTTTCTGTCCCTAAGTGTGGCCTTTTCCAGACGATGAAATAAATGTAATAATATAGTCGTCTTTTTGATATGGCTTATTTCACTTAGCAAAATGAATCTGAGTCACCTAATCTATTGCAGTAATAGAATAATAATCATAGAGTCAATGATTTGTTCCTTCTTACTGCTGAATAATATTTCCTTTCTTAGGCATTGAAGGCTATTGCCGCTATCACTGTCACATGCCTGAGTGAAGACTGTATTCCATAGGAAAGTACCATACACTTACTGCTGATGTGGCGATACTTTGGATTATGGTTTCTTCCTCAATCTGCCTGCTACGATTTACTTTTCAGAATCCTGAAACAGTTGCTGTATCCTTCTGTCCAGGTTCTATAAGGGCAATCCATGGGAGAGTTTGGGTAGAGGGTGCGTTTGCCATCTTTTTCAGAACTGGAAAGCTGTACTTTATCTTTTTGATTTTAAAAGTCTGAAGTCAATATGTTTTCTGATGCTTATCAGGTCAGTTCAGTTCAGTTGCTCACTCGTGTCCGACTCTTTGCGACCCCATGAATCGCAGCACGCCAGGCCTCCCTGTCCATCACCAACTCCCGGAGTTCACTCAGACTCACGCCCATTGAGTCAGTGATGCCATCCAGCCATCTCATCCTCTGTCGTCCCCTTTTCCTCCTGCCCCCAATCCNACTCTTTGCGACCCCATGAATCGCAGCACGCCAGGCCTCCCTGTCCATCACCAACTCCCGGAGTTCACTCAGACTCACGCCCATTGAGTCAGTGATGCCATCCAGCCATCTCATCCTCTGTCGTCCCCTTCTCCTCCTGCCCCCAATCCCTCCCAGCATCAGAGTCTTTTCCAATGAGTCAACTCTTCGCATGAGGTGGCCAAAGTACTGGAGCTTCAGCTTTAGCATCATTCCTTCCAAAGAAATCCCAGGGTTGATCTCCTTCAGAATGGACTGGTTGGATCTCCTTGCAGTCCAAGGGACTCTCAAGAGTCTTCTCCAACACCACAGTTCAAAAGCATCAATTCTTCGGCACTCAGCCTTCTTCACAGTCCAACTCTCACATCCATACATGACGGAAAAAACATAGCCTTGACTAGATGGAACTTAGTTGGCAAAGTAATATCTCTCCTTTTGAATATGCTATCCAGGTTGCTCATAATTTTCCTTCCAAGGAGTAAGCGTCTTTTGATTTTGTAGCTGCAGTCACCATCTGCAGAGCCCCCAAAATAAAGTCTGACACAGTTTCCAGTGTTTCACCGTCTATTTCCCATGAAGTGATGGGACCAGATGCCATGATCTTCGTTTTCTGAATGTTGAGCTTTAAGCCAACTTTTTCAATCTCCTCTTTCACTTTCATCAAGAGGCTCGTTAGTTCCTCTTCACTTTCTGCCATAAGGGTGGTGTCATCTGCATACCTGAGGTTATTGATATTTCTCCCAGCAATCTTGATTCCAGCTTGTGTTTCTTCCAGTCCAGTGACCAAGGAAAAGTTAGGCAGTTGAAGCTTATATGTCATTTGAAAGAAAAGGAGAGGGGTAGGGTTTTGAGACTTCAAAAAGGAGGAAGGTAATTCACATGGAGATGGGAAACTAGATGTTTGGTAAACAGATGTTTGCTGTGCCACAGAGACAAACAGGAACACAGAGAAGCGTGTAGTCTCCAGCCCCTTCGAGCTTGCTCTCCCATGCTTAGCCCACATTCTTTGTAGACATCTCTGGCGATAGTGCTTTCCTAGACCAGGGTCTTCAACTAAAATGTTTTAGGCAGTTAAGGGGGAGGTAAAAAGAACAAATTCTCGAGTCTTCTGTTTCTTAAAAATAGCCTAAAATAACCCTCATGCCAAGGAGACACATTTAGGCATGGCAGATTTTGCCCCCATCCCCAGTGGTTTTCAGTTTCATATTATGTTGGTAAAATGTGTTCCACATATTTCACTGTTTTTATTTTATATTTTAAAGCAGTGGTTCTCAGCCAGAATGGATTTTGCACCCCAGGGGATATTTGGAAATGTCAGAGACATTTTTGTTTCTTACACAATGGGGGGCTGGTACTGGCATCTAGTGGGTACACTCTAACACAGTTATTAAACTTATTATAGCGCAGGAGAGTGTCCTCAACAGCTGTGAATTATTTGGCTCAAAATATTAATAGCGCTGAGATTGTGAGATAGTACTTTAAAGCAACTGTGTTCATTTTTAAAAATGATACCACACTGTGAATCTTCTAGGTTGACACACTGACAAGTTTGAATAAGGGCTGATATTCTAATTCTTGGTGTGGGATGGGCAGAAGAGAGACAAGATGCTGAGGCAGCTATCTAGCATATTTCTCTGTATACCCATAATTCACTGAAAGACGTAGCTTCCACAAAAAATATTTGAGCATTTCTTAACTATTTCATTCATCAATTCTCTTTCTTTAATTCACGTAGTCTTGTAAATGTTTTTTCTTTACTTAAAAAAAATCCAATACAAGACTGAAAAATAGATGAAATTCCACTTTTAGTCATGTGACTGCTGTCTCTGGGATGTGAAAAGAAAATGAAATTGGAGGCAGTATTGTTAAGAAAGCTCTCTAAAATGGAGCTGGGGACCACTGTGAAAGTAAGACTTAGGCAAGTCTCCTGCTGATGGAATATGTGTTCTGACCACTTGCTGTCTTAATGAAGGTGATCAGGACCTCTTCCCCATGTTCCAGAAACTCAAGCTCTTTACTGGGTCCCTACCCTAAATAACTCATGACAGCCTGTCCCATAAGGACAAATATTTGTGCTTCAGAAACAATCCTAATTCTTGCAAGATAGCTTTAACAACTTCGTGGCTTTGCCTTTACAAGTCCCTGACCCTTTCTGATCTTCAGAACATCCTTTTAGTTTTTTAATTTGTCTCTAGAAATGCCATCCCTAAGTCCCCAAATAATGCTCTTTGTTTCTTGTAGCCTTGATAATGGCTACTGTTTGATAGGATTCACCCTGAATTTCTGGCAGCTAGCAGTTATGCTAATACGGTACAGTTCAGTTCAGTCGCTCAGTCGTGTCCGACTCTTTGCAACCCCATGAATCACA
>SJYA01005314.1:0-26204 GCA_006410615.1 Neotragus moschatus
ACAGAGTGAAGTAAGCCAGAAAGAAAAACACCAATACAGCATACTAACACATATATATGGAATTTAGAATGATGGTAATGATAACCCTATATGCAAGACAGCAAAAGAGATGCAAATGTACAGAGCAAACTTTTTGACTCTGTGGGAGAGGGAGAGGGCGGGATGATTTGGGAGAATGGCATTGAAACATGCATAATATCATATAAGAAATGGATCACCAGTCTAGGTTCAATGTAGGATACAGGATGCTTGGGGCTGGTGCACTGGGACAACGCAGAGGGATGGTATGGGGAGGGAGATGGGAGGGGGGTTCAGGAGTGGGAACTTACAAAGACCAGTGGCAGATTCATGTTGATGTATGGCAAAACCAATACAGTATTGTAAAGTAAAGAAGAATAATAAAAAATAAAAAAGAATTTCCACAAAGAAGGAAAGAAAACAAAAAAGGCTCTGTAGTTCTTCACTTTCTGTCATAAGGCTGATGTCAATTGCATATCTGAGGTTATTGATATTTCTCCCAGCAATCTTGATTCCAGCTTGTTTCGTCCAGTCCAGAGTTTCTCATGATGTACTCTGCCTAGAAGTTAAATAAGCAAAGTGACAGTGTACAGCCTTGACTTACTCCTTTTCCTATTTGGAACCAGTCTGTTGTTCCATGTCCAGGTCTGTTTGATTCCTGATTTGAATACGGTTTCTCAAGAGGCAGATCATCTGGTCTAATGTGTCACTAGAGGCTTGTGTTTCCTTATTAATTTTGTGTATTTCATAAGTGGGGAGTGAAAGTTCTTTACTAATATTGTGTTACTGTCAGTTTCTCCTTTTATGTGTTAGTGTTTGCATGTGTATTGAGATACCCCTATGATGGGTGCATAAATATTTACAATTGTCATAGCTTCTTCTTGGATTGATCCTTTGATCATTGTGTAATGCCCTTCTTATCTCTTCTAATGTTCATTATTTTAAGGTATATTTTGTCTGATATGAGAATTGCTACTCTGGCTTTGTTTTGATTTCCATTTGAATGGAACATCTTTCTCCATCCTCTCCCTTTCTGCTTGTATGCGTCTCTCAATCTGAAGAGGGTCTCTTGTAGACAGCATATTACATGGGTCTTGTTTTTGTGTCCATTCAGCCAGTCTGTGTCTTTTGGTTGGAGTGTTAAGTCCATTTACATTTAAAGTAATTATTGATATACGTGTTTCTACTGGAATTTTCTTGTTTTGTTTGTTTTGATAGGTCTTTTGCTTCTCTTGTGCTTCCTGTCTATAGAAGCCCCTTTAGTATTTGTTGTAAAGTTAAAGTGAAAGTCTTTCAGTCGTGTCTAATTCTTTGCCACCCCATGGACTTCTATCAGTCCACGGAATTCTCCAGGGCAGCATACTGGAATGGGTAGCCGATCCCTTCCCCAGGTGATCTTCCCAACCCAGGAATTGACCAAGGTCTCCTGCATTGCAGGTGGATTTTTTTTTTAACAACTGAGCTATCAGGGAAACCCTGAGAAAACTAGTTTGGTGGTGCTAAATACTCTTAACTTTTCCTTACTGTAAAGTTTTGATTTCTCTGTTAATTTTAAATGAGATTCTTGCCAGGTAGAGTAATCTTGGTTGTAGATTTTTTCCTCTTCAGTACTTTAAATATATCCTACCATTCCCTACTGGTCTGTAGAGTTTCTGCTGAATGATCAGCTGTCAATTGTATGGAGTTTCCCTTGTATATTACTTGTTGCTTTTTTTATATTAAAATTTCAGCTTTATTGAGATACAGTTGACATGAAACATATTGAAAGTTTCAGGTGTTTAGTGTGATTTGATACTCATACATACTATGAAATGATTACAACAATAAGTTTAGTTAACACCATACAAGCGGTTTTCTTTTTAATATAATAGATGTACATTTAATTAATTTTATATTAATCTTATATCCTATACAAATATATTTAAAATGTTGTATTTCATACATTGCTATTAAATGTCCATAGGGCATTTAGAAAAGTTGGCAACAAGATAAACATTACTAAATTTCAAAAAGTAGAATTCTTTTTTGTGTGTGTGTGATTCAGTTATACATATACACATATATTATTTTGGAAATTATTTTTCATTGTAGATTATTATAAGATATACAGCAAATGTTTGTTGCTTGTTTCATATATTATTTTTAATTTAGAAATCTAATGTTCTATTAATACTGAATCAAACATGAAATCAAAATGTCATAAAGTTTTTGTTTATGCAAAAATTCATGTTTTCTAAATATATATAATACATATTATTTATATATGTATGCATACAAAGCCTTTCTACTATGCTGGATAAAGACTTAAGGAAGAACATTTTTTAAAAAAAAAGAGATGGAAAAACTGGAAAACATAAACCAAATGAAAAGGGAGCACTGAATATGGACTAGGAAAAATGAAACAAACTAGATAAAAGTAAAAGATTCTCATATAGCCCAGTTGTTTTTAAACATGTCTGTTCATTGGAAACATATCTGAAGCTTTGGCCAAAAAAATAGAATACCAGGCATTTATATTTAAAAAAAAAATCCAAGATATTCTACTATGCATCTGTGTTTTAAAAAGTGATAACAGGTTTTTCTATTAATTGATAGTTTTGATGATATGTGCTGTGCTGTATTTAGTCACTCAGTTGCATCTGACTCTGTGAGCCCATGGAGTGTAACCGACAAGGTTCCTCTCTGTCCATGAGGAGTCTTCAGGCAAGAATACTGAAGTGGGTTGCTTTGCCCTCCTCCAAGCAATCTTCTCAACCCAGGGATCGAACCCATGTGTTGCACATTGCAGGTGGATTCTTTATTGTCTGAGCCACCAGGGAAGCCCTAGAACACTGGAGCGGGTAGCCAATCCATTCTCCAGGGGAACTTCCAGTTCCAGGAATCAAATTTGGGTCTCCTGCATTGCAAATGGATTCTTTACTAGTTGAGCTATCAGGGAAGTCCTTTGATGATAGAGAATTCTATTATTTTTCTGTTAACCAATCATGATACAATGGTATGAAGTAATAGTTACATAATCACAATAATAAAGGATGTTTATCCGTTTTCATAATTGATAGTCAGACAATTACAGTTGCAAGCCATAATGGAAACATAATTAACCTAACAATATAAAATAATTACATACAATTTGGGGGATCAAACAGAGTGATGTGGTAAGTACATACATGTACATGTCCTTATCTGCTCTGCTAGTCTATGTCTTTTGGTTGGTGCATTTAATCAATTTACATTTAAGGTAATAATTGAGATGTATGGTCCTATTACCATTTTCTTGATTGCTTTGAGTTTATTTTCTGGAGGTATGACTTTTCCTTCTCTTTCTTCTTGCCTAGAGAAATTCCTTTAGCATTTGTTGTAAAGCTTGTTTGATGGTGCTAAATTCTCTTAACTGTTGCTTCTCTGGAAAGCTTTTGATTTCACCAACAAATACGAAGAAGAATCATGGTGAGCAGAGTATTCATGATTGTAGGTTCTTTCCTTTCATCCTTAAATTCGTCATGCCATTCCCTTTTGGCTTCTAGAGTTTCTATTGAGACATAGGCTGATAGCCTGATGGCAGTTCCTTTGTATGCTATTTACTGTTCTTCACAAGTTGCTCTTAATATTTTATCTCTGTCTTTAATTTTGTCATTTTGATTACCATGTGTCTCAGTGTGTTTCTCCTTGGTCTTACCCTGCCTGGGACTCTCTATGCTTCCTGGACTTGGTTGACTATTTCCTTGTCCATGTTAGGGAAGTTTTCAGCTATTATTTCTTCAAATATTTTCTTAGATCCTTTCGCTCTTCTTCTTCTGGCACCCCTATAACACAAATGTTCATGCATTTAATGTTGTCCACTAGGCCTCTTAGATTCTCTTCTTTTTTCTGTATTCTGTTCTATGGCAGTGATCTCCACTATTCTGTCCAGGTCATTTATTTGTACTTTTGCCTCATTATTCTGCTATGGATTCCTTCTAGTATATTATTCATCTGTTTACTTATTCTTTAGTTCTTCTGGGTATTTGCTAAATATTTCTTGTATCTTCTCAATCTTTGCCTCCATTCTTTTTCCAAGATCCTGAATTATATTCACTATCATTACCCTGAATTATTTTTCTGGGAAGCTGCCTATCTGTGCTTCATTTAGTTGTTTTTCTGGGGATTCCTCTTGTCCCTTCATTTGGGACATAACTTTCTGCTTTTTCATACTGATTAACTTTCTGTAATGATTGTTTTAGTCACTGTGGGATTGTGGTTCTTCTTGCTTTTTCTGTCTGCCCTCTGATGGATGAGGTTAAGAGGCTTGTGTAAGGTTCCTGATGGGAGGAACTGGTCTGGTGGGAAGCAACATGCTGAGTAAAACTTTAATTCAATTATCTGCTGATGGGTGGGGTTGCACTCCTGCCATGAGGAAACCCAACCTTTGAGTCTATAGCTCTATCAGTTCAATTAAGTCTCTCAGTCATGTCTGACTCTTTGAGACCCTGTGGATAGCAGCACGCCAGGCTTCCCTGTCCATCACAAACTCCCAGAGCTTGCTCAGACTCATGTCTATCAAGTCAGTGATGCCATCCAACCATCTTACCCTCTGTCTCCCCATTCTCTTCCTGCCTTCAATCTTTCCCAACATCAGGGTCCTTTCCAGTGAGTCAGGTCTTTGCATCAGATGGTCAAAGTACTGGAGCTTTAGCTTCAGCATCAGTCCTTCCAATGAATATTCAAGACTGATTTCCTTTAAGATTGACTGGTTGGATCTTCTTGCAGTCCAAGAAACTCTCAAGAGTCTTCTCCAACACCAGAGTTCAAAAGCATAAATTCTTCAGTGCTCAGTTTTATTTATGGTCCAAGTCTCACATCCATATATAACTGCTGGAAAAACCATAGCTTTGATTAGATGGACTTTTGTCAGCAAAGTAATGTCTCTGCTTTTTAATATGTTGTCTAGGTTGATCAAAGAGTTTCTTCCAAGGAGCAAGTATCTTTTAATTTCATGGCTGCAGTCACCATCTGCAGTGATTTTGGAGCCCAAGAAAATAAAGTCTGGCATTGTTTCCCCAACTATTTGCCATGAAGAGATGCCCCAAAGTAGATGACAACTGGCATTTCTCATGATGTATTCTGCATATAAATTGAATAAGCAGGGTGACAATAGACAGCCTTAGCATACTCTTTTTTGTGTAGGTGGCATTTTTAGGGGGTGTCCATGGGAATCCTCTCTGTTGATGACTGGGTTTATGTTTCTGTCTTGCTTGTTGTTTGAGTGAGGCTTCCTGTACTGGGTGCTGCTGGAAATTGGGCAATGTTAGGTCTTGTATACGGGTGGAAGCCTTCATGGGAATTCTTACTATTTAATACTTCCTGGGGTTTGGAGTTCTGTGGCAGTCAAGGGTCCTGGACTCAGCACACTTGCTCCAAAGATTCAGGACTAGTCTCTGGCTGGAACACTGAAATTACACAAGTCATTTATTATGGCATTAAAGGGGTTATAACAAACACACAAAAGCAAAATAAGAAGCAAAAGATGAACCCCAGGTAAATGGTACATACAAAATCAGACATTAAAAACAAAAACAATGGAACATACACACACACACACACACATACACACACCCAAAGAATACCAGAACAATCCAAAGAAAAGAAAGTACAAGAGAATGACCTGGCAAACAAAGAAAACGAAAAATGATATAAACCAATTAAAAACAAAACTAAAACACAAACTAGAAAGCAAAACCAAAACTAAGTGCCAACTGAGGAATAAAGCAAAGAAAACTAAACAAAACAAACATGTTGGAAAAAAAAAAAAAAGCAAAGGAAGAAAGGAAGGAAAATAGAAAAGCAAAGTTAAATGAAAGTATATATATGCTGCCTCTTATACACATCTCCCTCTGTCTCCCCATTCTCTTCCTGCCTTCAATCTTTCCCAACATCAGGGTCCTTTCCAGTGAGTCAGGTCTTTGCATCAGATGGTCAAAGTACTGGAGCTTTAGCTTCAGCATCAGTCCTTCCAATGAATATTCAAGACTGATTTCCTTTAAGATTGACTGGTTGGATCTTCTTGCAGTCCAAGAAACTCTCAAGAGTCTTCTCCAACACCAGAGTTCAAAAGCATAAATTCTTCAGTGCTCAGTTTTATTTATGGTCCAAGTCTCACATCCATATATAACTGCTGGAAAAACCATAGCTTTGATTAGATGGACTTTTGTCAGCAAAGTAATGTCTCTGCTTTTTAATATGTTGTCTAGGTTGATCAAAGAGTTTCTTCCAAGGAGCAAGTATCTTTTAATTTCATGGCTGCAGTCACCATCTGCAGTGATTTTGGAGCCCAAGAAAATAAAGTCTGGCATTGTTTCCCCAACTATTTGCCATGAAGAGATGCCCCAAAGTAGATGACAACTGGCATTTCTCATGATGTATTCTGCATATAAATTGAATAAGCAGGGTGACAATAGACAGCCTTAGCATACTCTTTTTTGTGTAGGTGGCATTTTTAGGGGGTGTCCATGGGAATCCTCTCTGTTGATGACTGGGTTTATGTTTCTGTCTTGCTTGTTGTTTGAGTGAGGCTTCCTGTACTGGGTGCTGCTGGAAATTGGGCAATGTTAGGTCTTGTATACGGGTGGAAGCCTTCATGGGAATTCTTACTATTTAATACTTCCTGGGGTTTGGAGTTCTGTGGCAGTCAAGGGTCCTGGACTCAGCACACTTGCTCCAAAGATTCAGGACTAGTCTCTGGCTGGAACACTGAAATTACACAAGTCATTTATTATGGCATTAAAGGGGTTATAACAAACACACAAAAGCAAAATAAGAAGCAAAAGATGAACCCCAGGTAAATGGTACATACAAAATCAGACATTAAAAACAAAAACAATGGAACATACACACACACACACACACATACACACACCCAAAGAATACCAGAACAATCCAAAGAAAAGAAAGTACAAGAGAATGACCTGGCAAACAAAGAAAACGAAAAATGATATAAACCAATTAAAAACAAAACTAAAACACAAACTAGAAAGCAAAACCAAAACTAAGTGCCAACTGAGGAATAAAGCAAAGAAAACTAAACAAAACAAACATGTTGGAAAAAAAAAAAAAAGCAAAGGAAGAAAGGAAGGAAAATAGAAAAGCAAAGTTAAATGAAAGTATATATATGTAAGCATAACTACAGCAGGAAAAGAACAATAAGAAAAACAAAACCAAGGGAAAAAATTTAAATTAGAAAAAATATTTTTAAAATAAAATTATATATTAAAAAAAACCCCACAGAACTGCAAAGGCCAACATAGATGCAGAAGTATATGAAGGAAATAAAAAGTGCTATTTAAAAACAGTTCTCAAAAGCTTAAATATGCTAATAGTAATAATCAAATCAACAACCACAGCAACAGAGGAAGAAAAGAAGAAAAATCCAGAACCAACTGCAGACATAAGAATAATAATAGATGTTTTTCTCAGATATCATCTGCCAGTGTCATTTCCCTCACTGTGAGTCACAGTGCACCTCTGTCTCCCTAGGATGCCCTCCAATACTGGGATGCTTTCTGGACCTGTTATGGGGACAGCTCAGACTCTAATGTGGTCATACTGCTACGTATTCTTGCCTCCAAAGTGCATATCTGCCAGAGCTACTGTCTTTTCTTTTGTGGGGCCTCGCATTGTCCTTTTATATATTCCTTAGACACAGAGTCTACCTAGTTGGTCATGTGGATTTAATCTGTAACTTGTACAGCTGGTGAGAAGGTTTTCAGTCCTCTTCCTTATCCACACTGCCCCTGGATTTCAACTGTAGTTTTAACTCCACCTCTGCATTTGGATTCTCTGCAGGGGTTTTCTCCTCAAGCTACCCTGGAGGAGTTGGGTCTGAACCAGTGAGGACCTACAAAATGGACTATTGGGAAGAAATGGATAAATTCTTGGAAAGGTACAGTTTTCAAAGATATAATCAGGAAGAATTAATAATATAAAGAGACCAATCACAAGTAATGAAATTAAATTTTAATTAAATATCTTTCAACAAACAAAAGTCCTGAATCATATGGCTTCACAGGTGAATTCTATCAAACATTTAGAGAAAAACTAAAACATATCCTTCTCAAACTCTTCCAAAAACTTGTAGAGAGAACTCATTCCAGAAGGCCACCATCACACTAATACCAAGGCCAGACAAAGATATCACACACAAAAAGATTACAAGTCAGTGTTAGAGACACAGTCACAAAAATCCTCAACAAAATATTAGCAAACTGAATCTGACAATGCACTAAAAAAATCATACAATACAATCAAGAGAGATTTATGCTAGGGAGGCAAGGATTGTTGACCATATGGAGTTCAAGAGCTTTAGAATCCAACACTTAGATTTCAACTGCAGCTCTGCCACCTATTAGTTATGTGCCATTTTCTGGGAATAATAATGGTATTTGCATGACAGGATTGTAGTTCATTCTTTGAGGCTGTAATACCAACTGTCTTTAAACAACAGCCTGTCACACAGCCTTGTGAAAGTACTGTAGAGAAAAATGGAGCATTAAGGAGGAAAGAGGCCACCAGAAAGAGTTTGCAGTTTTATATAGGGAGGTCAGGGGTCATACTGAGAAGTTAACATCTGAACAAAGACCTGAAGTAGGTCAGGAAATGAGACAGGTAGATACCTGGAAGGAGAGAATTCTAGAGACAAAGGAGCATGCACAGAGTATTGAAGGAATAGCAGGAAGCCCAATATCCTAGAGTGCATTAAGGGAGGAGGAGAGAAAGGAAGACGAGGTCAAATGATACAGGACCTTCCAGATAAAGGGAGCTAATGGGGTAGTTCCAAGTTAATGAATAATGTGATGCAACTTAGGTTTTGGAAAGATTCATCTGGGTGATATTGTGAAAATAGACATTAAAGGATTAAGGACAAAAGTGAGAGACTCCGAGGCAACTGTGACAATCCAAGTGAGAAACGATGACCCAATTGGACCAAGGAGGTGGTGAGAGGAGAGGCATTTTGTTACAAACATTTTTTTTTTATATAGATACACAAAAATAAGTATTCAAATATATATAGAATGCTGAGATATATTTTCTAATAGAGAGTGAAAAAGAAATGAAAATGAAAAAGAAAAATGAAGTCAAGTATAAACCAAGGCTTTATGACAAGAAATATATATATATTTATATATATATATTTATATTTATATATTTATATATATATTTTTTTTTTAATGGAAGGATTGAGGTGACATTTGGAAGGGTGAGAAACTCTATAGGAAGAATGTTTAGGGTGTTTGAGTTTAAACATGTCAAGATAGAGATACCTATTATACATGCACATGGAGATGTCAAGTAAACAGTTGGATATTCACATTATGGAGTCCAGGGATGGATAGCATCTCTAAGTCCTTTTTGCCACAGAAGGTCACAGGATTACTGCATGGCCAGAGCAACAGAAAGAAATGAGTGTAGACAGTGAAATGAATTCATCTGGGTATGAACATTGACTATTCAAAAATTTAGAGGTTGGAATGATACTGATAAAGGAAACTTAGGAGCAACCATCCAGTAAGTAGAAAACAATGGTAACTGCAAAATGAAAAGTGTTTCCAGGAAGTATAGGTCCACTGTGGCTGAGGACTTATGGGAAATAAGGACTGAAAATTGACCACTGGATTTAACAACATAAAGTCAGCATGGTGACCAGACAAAAGCAGACTCAATGGAGAGGTAGGGGCAATGCATGGACAAAGGGAGAAAGAAGTTTCTTCAAATAAGGCATGCAAATTGTCAATTCAGCATGTTCAACATGAACAATTTGAGAAAAGCAATTCAGGACCATAAGCAGTTTCCACTTCATCAGTACCAGGATGGCTAAAATAAAAAAATAGCGAGAGTTAGAGATGATGTGAAGAAATTCTCATATATTGCTGGTGGAAATGTAAAAGTGTTGCAGCTGCAGGTGGAAGATGGGAATAACAGAAGAAGAGCAAGTAGAGGAAGATTTAGGAAGGATAACACAACAGATGATAGTAACTGTTTGGGTGTCTGGAATGACAGAGAGAAAGAATTAAAATGAATGAAATTATTATACCCTCCCTGAGATTATGCCTACATCACTTACAACTAGGGAGAGTACTTAACATCAATAGACTTTAATTTACATTTGTATATTGAGGATTTCAGCATCACATAATTCTTGAATATTCATGAATAATAATGGAAAGGGAAGCTGACTTGAGAAAAGGATGCTGAAATCCACAACACACATTGTATGAGAGGAAGAAACTCCCACAAGACCCAAGAAGAAGCATCTCTGCTTCAGGTGTCTCCTCTGAGCCAGAGGGCGGGACCTCTCATTGCATGTCTCCCATCTGCATCTACCATCTCATTGTCCCCCTAAGGAGCAATTCCACTTTCAGCCACCAACTGCTTCATCCATCATCATCCTTATTCCACTTTGAGGCACTTGAGTCAGAACCAGGATCCTTGGAAGAGGAGCAAATGGAAGATAATCTCTGAATACTCCAAGATTCCAAGGTCTTCAGTGACCACGTGACAAAGTATAAGATATGAATGCTGGAATTGTCTAACGTTAGATTTAAGAATTTGCTCTGAAACCAACTGTATATTGTCCTGCAAAATAGGAACAGTCATATCTACTCAAAAGAATTCTTATAAGAAGAAATAATATTTATAAAAGTCACAGGACAAAACCTGGTTCAATACAGGCTTGGAATGTTGAGTTCTTTTTCTTTTTTGTCTTATGCTTTGAGAAGCGAGGTGGGTGGGAGGGGGGTCAATGGGTCGTCACACATCACACTGCTTTTGGACTGATGGCACTGACACAAGCCATGACCGATCACCTGGGATGCCAGTGAGAGAGGTCATTTTCTCTCTTAGCCTTCTCTTTAGCCTGAGCTAAAAAGGCTAAAACAGCCTTATTATGGAAACTCTATTTCTTCATTATCCATGTACCACCCAGCAGGATACTAGCCTTGCTTCCTAATGCTCAAGCTTTTAAGTCAGAATCTTGCTTTCTACAGTCAGAAATGAAGCAGCTAAGCTTGCTGAGGTAAAACTGGAATCAAGAGACCCAGAAATCTAGACCAGCAGACAAGGGACCACAAATCATAGAACTACAGTGAATCTATCTCTGACTCAAGAGCTGGAACTCAAGGCAGGAAGCAAAGGCTTTGATGAGGTGAGGACCCTCAGGAAGAGGAGAAGCTCCCACACAGTGGGAGTGCAGGCTGCCTCAGGTCATCAGGAGGCTGGAGGTGGGTAGGGAAGCCAGGCAGAGTGGTTGAAGGTCATCACGTTAATCTTGCTTCCTTGTGAACTTGTCAAAAAGACTTCTGTAGACTGTGCTCCAGGTCTCAGTCTGCTGAGTCCCTGTGGGAGCCAGGTAGAGGGTTGCTTACACCCTTCACAGAGAGGTGCTTATCTCTTGGCACTGGCCTCCTAAAGACAGAGCACCCTTCTGAGGGAGGTATAGGTGAGGTTAGCAGAGAAGAGTGATGACTAACCCAAGGCAAACTAAGACAGGGGACTTGGTTTTGTCAGTGTGTCTGAAAAGGTCAGATGTGGAAGACACCATTTCCAAACTTTAAAGAACATATAGAACAGGTGACCTGGAAGAGGGCTTTGGGTTGGATGGTAGAATTCAAACAACAGGAATGAGAAGAAGGGACAGGGAAGGCATCACCATTTCAGGCAGAAAGATGTAAGTGAGCAAAGAGGAGGCTGACTAGGATCTGAGGCCAGCAGGTTGTGGGGGCTGAGCAGCCAAAGAGGCAGGAGAGTACAGGTTCAGATCTTCCTTAATTTTCACTGCTTACAGCAGCTTCATCAGAGTGTGTGTTGTTGGGGGAGCACCCTGCACTTCCATTCTAATGACCCCCACCCCAGACAGGAAAGGCCTGACGGTGCTTTCCTAAGAATATAAATCCAGCCTGGGTCCTTCTCTAAGACACAGAAGGTTTGGAAGGGCTAGAAACAGTACAAATTCCTCTCCACTCCATAGGAGGTAGATTTGAGGTCCATGAACTGAAGCTGAGGTTAGTACTAGTGATCAGGAACAAGGGATGTGGCACAGGGTATAATGTACACTGGCTACTCCCCTAATGTACATACAGACACACACACACACACACACACACACACACACACACACAGCCGAACACGCAACTTTCACCCTACACAGAGTGCAAAGCAAAACTCGGGACAGTCCTTTATGGACTCCCACCAACCCATGTGGCTTCCATAGACTCCCAAATCAGCACCTGGCACCAAGGTCCTAACTTCTTCCTCCGTGATCTGGTAAATATCTTCCACACAGTCCCCATGCCTGAGCTGATGTCCTCAGAAAGATATATACCGCCACACAGGAGAGGCTGTGGGGATTATTATGTGCAAGAAGGTCTTCTTTGGAAAGCTTCAGGGGAAGAGGGGCTAGGCACTGAGTTGATGATAGAAGAGGAGGATTCATTCGGGAAGGTGAGGATCCTGAGTGGCAGGGCAGCTTGGAGAGGTGTCAGAGGACCTCAGAAGGACACGTGTACCCAGAGAGTTGGCAGCAGGACAGTCAGAGTAACAGACCAGGGGCAGCTGGAGCCAAACCAGAGCTGGGGGAGGCAGGTGGCTGTAGGAATCAGGCTGTGAGTGGAGGTGTTCTAGGAGTGCTGAGTCTCCTACTTCCTCCAGTTAAATCAGCTACATGGTCCCACTTTCTGGCTTGTGGACCTCACTGTACACTCAAAGAGGTTCCTTTTCTCCTAAATATGTTCACCAATTACCTATGAATGGAAGACGGAGGGTTTCTAAAGAGCCGAAAGAGGTTCCAGAGTGACCCACATGGAACCAATGCTGCTGATATGAACTGCATGTGAATTCCCCCAAAGTGACCTGCTCTACATTGGCCCCAAGTTTGAAATGCTTTTTATAAATACCACTGACCACATGGTGTGAGACAGCAGGGCCAAGAACAGCAGATGACTGGGTTTACAGACCCAGGAGAAAGACCTATGAGAGCCCAGGCTAGGCACAGCTCCCAGTTCTCATCTTGTATGTGGCCTCTGCAGATGCCGGCTGGCTCAGCTTTGCGTACTGGTCTCCACCATCATTTTCCTTCTGATTCTCCTGAAATTCTATACCTGAGTCATACACAGAGTAAAGCTTGATCTTGGCCTTGAAAACATATACCTTCCCCTATGGCAATGAACCCCAAGGCCAAGCCTGTACCCATCTTCCCCTTCCCCAGAGATAATCGTTGAGCAGCAAAATAAAGGAGGAAGGCAGCCAAATGTTCAGTGGGGGAGGGGTGGGATGTGGGGCAGGAAGAAGTGAAACCTGCCTCTTCCAGTCTCTATCTTCTTCTTCTTTCCACGTGTCCTCCAAAGGAATAGTCCAAGTCCAGGGATCAACAGCATAACCACGACAGCCTTTATGATGCATGGCAGGGGGTCAGCACTGACCTGTCCATGTGAATCTGTTTTCCTCACACAGAGAGAATGAAGAAAGTTAAGGAAAGACACAACTTGTAATACCCTTTGCCAAGGGGAGATATATAGAGAGGAGATGGCGAAGTCTGGGAGAAAGAGTGAGGCAGTATCATTCATTTACCCAGGTCCTGAGCTCCTGCTTGATGTCAGGCATGCTGAGAGGAGCAAGCCAGGGTCACACAGGGGAAGACTGAAAATACCAAAGTCTTCCAGCCAGAGAGATGGCAGTGCCATAGAAGTTTATACCTTGTACACTGCTCTTCAAGGAGGGCCTCCCAGAGGAGGTGGTGCAAAAACTCAGCCTTGAGGGAGGAATAGGACTTTACCAGACATTCAGACTGGGCACAGCCTTCCAAGAAGGAGTGGAAATGGCTGTTTCCACCTCCATTTGTTTGTTCCATGACAAATCTCCAGCCCTATGGGTTGCAATCACCCTAGATGAGAAGGCAGGAGAGGGTAGGGCAAGGGTCAGCTGGGCCAGGAGGATCAGAGGGAGGAAGAGGCTCTTTCCAGAGGGTCTTACAGGTTATGCTGAGTGTTGAAGTTTATATGAGACTCCAGAATGGGACCAAGGGAAAGGTATCATGAGATTTTAAGTGATGCTGACATATCAGCTCCCACCAGCAGCTAGGGGAGATGGTTAGAGGTGCTGGACTGCACACAAGATACCAGGTCATTCATTCAGTGAAATATTAACTAAGCAGTGCTAGAAGTTTTGTTTGGTATAAGAATTAAAAGGAGAACAGGACAAGTCCTCTGTCCTCAAGGTGTTCCAGGCTATGGAGAAGACAAACCCATCAATAGCATTGCTGTTCAGTGTGGGGTGGCCATGGACTGCGCCTTAAAGCAGATGATGCCTGAGGCAGGACAGTTACAGCAGCTGCAGTGCCTGTGCAAGATGAGATTGAGCCACCCTTTGTTTAACTTGATTCAAAACGCTGCTATAACCAAGTGCAGGACACTGTTTACAGGCCCGTGACCTGAAGAAAATCCTTCAATAGCAATAAGTAAGGAGGTGAAAAACTCTTGACTTGGGAGGTTTGATGGTAGAGGAATCAGCATTTCTAGAGGCTCAGAAACTTGCAATTGCAGGACACATTCAGGGAAGCCAAGCAAACAGTTCCGTGTGAAGTGTGTGAGGTAAGGAACATGGGCAGAGGAGCTTTGCAGCCCTGAATCCTGCAGGGAGTCCCTGGGTCAAACTCCTACAGATGATACAGACCAATCACAAAATCTGATTGCTTTTCAAAAGACTACAGTGGATGACGCACTATGGATAATGAATGAGCTAAGAGAAATGCTGGAAAACTATTGCCCTGGACCAGATCTGACACTGCCCTGCGGCATCTGGGAGGGAAGGAGCTCCCCAGAGGGCAACAGGCAGGCAGGTGCAGGCAGCAGGCAGCATGGGTCAGGGGAGGGGTGCTATATCTCTAGTGAATGCTTTGCTGTTGCAGCTCTAGTTCTCTTTGCCTCCCCAACACCACCCCTGCTCTGTCCCCAGGGCCAACTAGGACAGGGAATAGGTCATCTTGAGCTGAGCAGACAAGATTTTTATTAAAAACAAATCCCTGTTTCTTGAGGGAAATGTGGGGATGGAGTTGAACTGGCAGGCAAGGTCTTGAGAGACGGTTAAAAGCAGACAGGCTGTGGCTGTACCTATTAGACTCCTTTATCGGGTAACCCATTAAAAGGTGGGGCTAGTAACATGGTAGGGAAAAAAGCCCATGACTGTCACCCTTGAGCTCTGACAGTGCCCCTCCCCTCTGGCAGGTGCACTCACCAGAGACACAGACTTCTCCCAGGTCTAAGGTGGCAGTTTTCCGGTCCACCTGGTTGCTGACCACACAGGTCAAGCTGGCACTGGGTTGGCTCAGGGGCAGGCTCAGAGTCAGGGTCCAGGGGTTTGAAGGTGGATCCAGGGTTATTCTCTGCCCCCTGGGAAGGCCCATGCTCCCCCAGGTCACCTTCAGGTCCTCTGTGTCCCCTGAGGGTGTGCACTCCAGGGTGGCATTGCACCAGCCTGGTGTGACAGATGCAGATTTGACCAGGATCTGAGGAAGGGGTACAGGATCTGGGAGAGAAGAGACAAAAGAATGGAGCTTACATGATTGAAGAACATTTCAGTCTGCATATTCTCATCTATTATCTCACTGAAACCCTGGCATTCTCCCCTTAAGGAGAGTGAACACATTTTACAGATAAAACACAATTTGCAGAACTAGAACAAATAATTTCACAGTTTTCATGGAAATACAAAAAACCTCGAATAGTCAAAGCAATCTTGAGAAAGAAGAATGAAACTGGAGGAATTTACCTGCCTGACTTCAGATTATACTACAAAGCCGCTGTTCAAGACAGTATGGTACTGGCCCCTAAGCAGAACTATAGACCAATGGAACAAGATAGAAAGCCCAGAAATAAACCCATGCACCTATGGGTACCTTATTTTTTAACAAAGGAGGCAAGAATATACAATGGGGCAAAGACAGCTTCTTCAATAAATGGTGCTGGGAAAACTAGTCAACCACTTGGAAAAGAATGAAACTAGAACACTTTCTAACACCATAAACAAAAATAAACTCAAAATGGATTAAAGACCTAAATGTAAGACCAGAAACTATAAAACTCCTAGAGGAGAACATAGGCAAAACACTCTCTGACATAAATCATAGCAGGATCCTCTATGACCCACCTCCCAGAATATTGGAAGCAAAAGCAAAAATAAACAAATGGGACCTAATTAAGCTTAAAAGCTTTTGCACAACTAAGAAAACTATAAACAAGGTGAAAAGACAACCCTCAGAATGGGAGAAAATAATAGCAAGTGAAGCAACTGACAAAGAATTAATCTCAAAAATATACAGGCAAATTATGTAGCTCAATGCCAGAAAAATAAATGACCCAATGAAAAAATGGGCCAAAGAACTAAACAGTGAGCTGCAACAGCAAAAGCATTCACTAAAGAACTAAACTTCTTTCTCCAAAGAAGACATATAGATGGCTAACAAACACATGAAAAGATGTCAACGTCACTCATTATCAGAGAAATGCAAATCAAAACCACAATGGGGTTCCATCTCACGACAGTCAGAATGGCTGCTATCAAAAAGTCTACAAACAGTAAATGCTGGAGTGGGTGTGAAGAAAAATGTAAAACTTTTCTTACACAGTGTAAAAACCCTCTTACACTGTTGGTGGGAATGCAAATTAGTACAGGCACTAGGGAGAACAATGTGGAGATTCCTTAAAAAAACTGTAAATAGAACTGCATACCACCCAGCAATCCCACTGCTGGGCATACACACTGAGGAAAACAGAATTGAAAGAGACACGTGTACCCCAATGTTCATCACAGCACTGTTTACAAAAGCCAGGACATGGAAGCAACCTAGATGTCCATCAGCAGACGAATGGATAAGAAAGCTGTGGCAAATACACACAATGGAGTATTACTCAACCATTGAAAAGAATGCATTTGGATCTCTCCTAATGAGGTGGATGAAACTGGAGTGAAGTAAGTCAAAGAAAAACACCAATACAGTATAGTGACGCATATATATGGAATTTAGAAAGATGGTAACAATGACCTGGAGACGGTAATGGCACCCCACTCCAGTACTCTTTTGCCTGGAAAATCCCATGGATGGAAGAGCCTGGTAGGGTTCAATCCATGGGGTCGCTAAGAGTTGGACACAATTGAGCAACTTCACTTTCACTTTTCACTTTCATGCGTTGGAGAAAGAAATGGCAACCCACTCCAGTGTTCTTGCCTGGAGAATCCCAGGGACAGGGGAGCCTGGTGGGCTGCGGTCTACAGGGTCGCACATAGTTGCACACGACTGAAGTGACTTAGCAGCAGCAGCAGCAGTGATGACCCTATATGAGAGACAGCAAAAGAGACACAAATGTAAAGAATGGCCTTTTGGACTGTGTGGGAGAAGGCAAGGGTGGGATGATTTGAGAGAATAGCATTAAGTATATATATATTATATGTGAAACAGATCGCTAGTCCAGGTTCAATGCATGAGACAGGGTGCTCAGGGTTGGTGCACTGGAATGACCCTGAGGGATGGAATGGGGAGGGAGGTGGGAGGGGGGTTCAGCATGAGGAACACATGTACACCCATGGCTGATTCATGTCAATGTAGGGCAAAAAACCACTACAATATTGTAAAGTAATTAACCTCCAATTAAAATAAATAATTTAATTTTTTTAAACCCACAATTTGCCAAATGCTCAACACACAGCAAGTGACAATAGAGGAGCCACCGAGGTAAGTTGTATGTGATTTTACTAAACTCTGTATGTTTAGAAAGCTTTGTAGATTTCCAACCAGAAAATAAAGCCTGATCCCACTTTCCCAATACCCATTATTTCTAAGAAAATTGGGTTTCTCTTAGAAGCTGTAGAAGTTTGGGACAGAAGGCCTAGTCCTGGATCAGGATCTTGCCCTTCTCTCTTGCACAGATGATGCTTGAGATTGTATAGCCTCTAGAGAAGACAGACACCTGGTCAGCACTGGGACCCCAGAGAAATGTTCTGTGCTCACAGGGATGGACAAATTTGTGGGAGATGCAGCGTTAGCAACTACTATGAGGAGTCTGAGTCTGGTTAGAACATGCCACTGAACTTGAGACATGATATACTGATCAGTTGGTCATAGAAATCACATGGAAACCTAAGGCAGCAATAGTCAATCTCTCACAGCAGATATTTTCCTAGGCCCTGGACTTTAGGGGAAAAAAAAATGTTGACTAAGTGAGGGTATCTGGAAATGTTACAGAGTAACTTTTCTCCTACATCTACTGAAGGCTTCTAGTGCTGGATTGGTGGAATCTTTACACAAGGCTGGTCTTGCGCTGGCTCTGAGTAAGAGGAGGAGGTACAGACTACCCATGGATTTCTGAATTGTGATAGATGAATAATGGACCCCAAATAAGTCCACATCCAATCCTCAGAACCTGTGACTATGTTAGGTTATGTGGCAAGGTGAAATTAAGGTAACAGATGGAATTAAGGCTGCTAAATAGCTTGCTTTAAAATGAGGAGATTATTCTGATTACCTAGATGGGACAAATGTAATCACAAGCATCCTTAGACATGGAAGGAAGAAGAAGATGAGGTCAAAGGGATAAGATCTGAGAAGAATTGGTCCCAATATTGCAGGCTTTTAAGACTGAGGAATGTGATTCTGAGCCAAATAATATAAACAACAACTAGAAGGTGGAAAATACAAATAAATGAATCTCCTTCTGGAACCTCTAGGAACAACACAGCTCTGCCAATACCTTGACTTTGGCCTGGTGAGACCCATGTGTGACTTCTGACCTGTAGCTCAGAAAGATGATAAATTTGGTTTGTGTTAAGTCTCCAAATTAAAGCAGCAACAGACAACTAATAGACACATTACGTAACCTGGACCTAAAAAGAACAATAATTGCTTTGGCAATATCATTTCCCCAAATTCCCATTCTCCTCTCCCAAACTACTGAAGTGGCTTTATCCCTGGTATAAATCTCCACTCTTCTCACCATTTGCAGTAAACCACTTACTTCCTAATTCAAAGGCAAAAAGGAGTCTGAAGGTTGGTATCTGGAAGGGATCCTGAAAAATGGGGCCTGTGTGACATTCCTAGCACAAAAGAACAAGGGAAGCCATGGGTGGAGTGAGGAGTGTCACTCACCATAGACAATGAGGAGGAAAACCTGGTTAAATTCTCTTCCTCCAGTGAAGCTGGCTCGAGCCCGGTACTGCCCACTGTCCTCTCGGGTCAGGTTCTCAATCCTCAGGGACGTCACACTGGGCACATGAACCCTCTGCTGGTACTTGTTCTGGAGGCTGACCCAGGTTGGGGTGTCTGCCCCACGGTGGACTCGCAGCAGGACTCTGTAGTTTGACTCAGAGCCAAAGGCCCATGAGACCTCCTCTGGTTCAGCTTCTTGATTCTTGGTCACATGAAACAACACAGAACCTCCTTGGATCCCCTGCATGGGAACATGGGCTCCAGAATCCTGAACTCCAGGACCATGGGCTCCATAACTCTTGACTCCAGTGCTGCAGATGCCTAGGGCATTGGAACAATAAAGGATCAAATTATACAGCCTATATTTTAAATGAAATTCATCCAATATACTCCCTTGATTCTTAGGAGGCAAACTAGTAACATGATTTTGAAGCAATTCTACTATTAAATCCTAATTCTAGTGAACTGTTACCTCAAGTAGGTAAGTTTAACTTATCTTCAGTTTCCTCACCTACATTATAAATTGAGTTAGATTATGGATCAAAAGCACCTAGCACACTTTCTATCCATACCAAATGTGTTAACTGTAGGAGGAGCTTCTTAATTGCCCCCTTATGTTCACATCCTTATGTAGTGCCCTCCCCTGGAATGGGGCTGCATCTAGAGAGTGGCTTGGGACTAGCTAGAGCAGATGTGATGGATGCCACTCAGGGATCCTAGGTTATATAAGACTGTGACTTCCCTCTTGCTCACATTCTCTCTCTTTCACTTTCACTCTTGTTCACTCTGAGGAACTCAGCTGCCCTAAGGAGGGGCCCACATGACAAGAAACTGAGGGAGCCTCTGGCCAACATCCAGGGAGGAAATGGCAGCCTCAGTTCAACAGCCACAGAAACTGCCTCCCATCAGCAATCCATGAGAGCTCTTGGGGTCATATCTTTCCCATTTGACCCTAAGCTGATGGAGCCAAGACTCTGATTTCAGTCTTGAAGACCCTGAGCCAGAGAACTCAGCTGATCCAACTGTAAGCCCTGAACCCCAGAAACTGTGAGATTTTATCTGATGGTGTTTAAGGCAGTAAGTTGTGGGATAACACATTACACAGAAATAGATACTTAATACAAACATGAAGACTGCTCTCCTTCCCAGCATCTTCAGGGCAATATAGTATTCAGGACAGGCTAGGCTGTGCTAGGTAATGAGCAGTTACAGTACCTCAGTATCTCAGAACAAGCAGAGTTTATATCTCCTACCATAGGGCCCCTCAGAGAGTGAGGGAAGGATCCTAACTCAAATGTTGGGGGATTTACTACCTTGTAGCCACACCCAAGGAGCTCACAGCATCCACACAGGCTCCCAGTCCCACCACAGAGATGGGAGACAGGAGAACTACACAGGAGTTTCAGTGTATCTGTCCAGAAGTAGTGTGCTCTCTGCTCATGTTTTTGGCCAGCACTCATCACAAGGGCTTCCCTGGTGGCTCAGAGGTTAAAGCGTCTGCCTCCAATGTGGGAGGCCTGGGTTTGATCCCTGGATTGGGAAGATACCCTGGAGAAGGAAATGGTAATCCACTCCAGTATTCTTGCCTGGAGAATCCCATGGACGGAGAAGCCTGGTAGGCTATAGTCCACGGGGGCCCAAAGAGTCAGACACGACTGAGCGATTTCACTTTCACTTTCACCACAAGGCTAACTGCCAAGGACTAGAATATGAGGGGGAGAGCTAGTGATCAAGATGTCTTTGCTTATTTAAGTTATATGCAGAGTACATCATGAGGAACACTGGGCTGGACAAATCACAAGCTGGAATTAAGACTGCCGGGAGAAATATCAATAACCCCAGATATGCAGATGACAACAGCCTTATGGCAGAAAGTGAATAGGAACTAAAAAGCCTCTTGATGAAAGTGAAAGAGGAGAGTGAAAAAGTTGGTTTAAGGCTCAACATTCAGAAAACGAAGATCATGGCATCCGGTCCCATCACTTCATGGCAAATAGATGGGAAAGCAGTAGAAACAGTGGCTGATTTTATTTGTTGGGCTCCAAGATTACTGCAGATGGTGACTGCAGCCCTGAAATTAAAAGACTCTTACTCCTTGGAAGAAAAGTTATGACCAACCTAGATAGCATATTAAAAAGCAGAGATATTACTTTGCCAACAAAGATCCGTTTAGTCAAGCCTATGGTTTTTCCAGGAGTCACATATGGATGTGAGAGTTGGACTATAAAGAAAGCTGAGCGCCAAAGAATTGATGCTTTTGAACTATGGTGCTGGAGAAGACTCTTGAGAGTCCCTTGGACTGCAATGAGATCCACCTAGTCCATCCTAAAGGAGATAAGTCCTGGGTGTTCTTTGGAATGACTGATGTTAAAGCTGAAACTTCTATACTTTGGCCACCTGATGCAAAGAACTGACTCATTTGAGAAGACCCAATGCTGGGAAAGATTGAGGGCAGGAGGAGAAGGGGACGAGAGAGGATGAGATGGTTGGATGGCATCACTGACTCAATGGACATGGGTTTGGGTGGACTCTGGGAGTTGGTGATGGACAGGGAGGCCTGGCATGCTGTGGTTCATGGGTTCACAATGAATCGGACACAACTGAGCGATTGAACTGAACTGAACTGTCCTTGTGACCCTGAGTTGTGACCAGTGGGCACATTTGCTGCAGGGCCACCACCTCCTGAGCCCTCCCACCCTCTTCAGACACAGGCCCAAGGGATCTGACACCCTCTGTCCTTTCTGGGGACTAGGTAGGACAGAACATAATGAGGGAAAGTGCCCTATCTGAAAAGATGATTAATCTGCTTCTTTAAGCAGGTTAGGATTCATTTGCCATGATTGGTCTCAGCCTTCTACAGTCCCAGTTTTCTTTCCAATTCAATAAAATCTCATCATTTCAGACCTGTCTCCCTCCTGCTGCTGCTACTGCTAAGTCACTTCAGTTGTGTCCAACTCTGTGCGACCCCATAGACGGCAGCCCACCAGGCTCCCCTGTCTCTGCCATTCTCCAGGCAAGAACACTAGCGTGGGTTGCCATTTCCTTCTCCAATGCATGAAAGTGAAAAGTGAAAGTAAATTTGCTCAGTCATGTCCGACTCTTAGCGACCCCATGGACTGCAGCCCACCAGGCTCCTCCGTCCATGGGATTTTCCAGGCAAGAGTACTGGAGTGGGGTGCCATTGCCTTCTCCGACTCCCTGCTACTGTACTAATTCTCATTTCTGGCTGTCACTGGAAGCAGAGAACAGCACATGCTAGTGTTCATATGCCCAAGGGTTTAAGACATTTCTTTGTATTCATTTAATCACTAATTCATTTAATCAAGCATCTCCTCCAGGTAAAGCTTCAGGGGGCATTTGTCCAGACCCCTCTTGTCGCAAAAGATGAAGCTTCCCAGGAGGTGAACTTGTGCTGGGCAAAGCCACACCTGGCACCAGGGCTCCCCTCTCCCAGCCCAGCGCTTCTCTCTTGCAGAAGCTCCCACCAGCTCCTTCACCCTCTCCCTATCCTCCCCAGGGGCTCCCATCCCAGCACTGTTGTCCCATCACCAGGATCTGAGCACTTCCTGGAGGCTCATCCTCCAGTTTTCCTCTCTTGAAATGAGGAAGCAAGAACTTTGAAGGTCTTAGCAGGGCAGGAATTTCTTGTCAGATGAAGGTTAAACAACAGCCCAGCCAGACTCCCCACTTGCTGGGGGAAAAAAAAAGAAAAAGAAAACCAGGAACCAAGGAGAAAAGAAGCTCAGCCCTCAGACTACAGAGAGGATCCACTCAGAAGGGAATAGTGAGCCCACCTGTGAGGATGATGGAAGAAGACTTTGAAAGAGAAGGAAGGGGATAAGAGCTGTGATCTACCAAAGGTCTAATCCTGAAGGAGAAAAAGTCAGGGAGAGTGTAGATAGTATAAAAGTTTACTTAAATAATGTAAAATGGAAAGTAACAAATCAAGTTAAAACTGTCTGTTTCTCCCTCTTGTATGTAATCTGCCAACCTGAAAGATTACAGACAAAACCCTAAATAACAGAACAGATTTTCCACTTAAAAATTTTTTAAAGTAGAGAAGGTCTACATTTTACTGTTGACATAGAGACTTCTTGTTAAAAAGGGGGTAATGTTTTGCAAAGCTCATTCTTAATTCAAGACATCTCTTTATAAATGGTCTCAAATTTATTAATTTTCATATAACTCCTACAAGTTCATTTAGCGGCTGGGATACTAAAACAAACAAAAAAAAAAAGCTTTCCAATTTTCTCCAGATTTCATAATTTAGTGGGCATTTCCCCATTCGTTTATATTTAATTTCCATATATATAATCATATAATCTTCCAGGAAGTCATATATGTGATTAGGATTTTGTCCAGTCTTCAGTTCACTTTTCACTTGATTCCCCATAGTTTCTACATCCCTTTCTCTTCTCTTTTCCCCTTAGTTCATCCACTTCAAGAGCCCACATTGCTAGTCTATTGTTCCTTCCATAGTTTGGCTATATTCTTACAACAGGTGGATATACAGAAATCCTTCATCTTAAGAAGCTGCTGTTCCTTTTACGAAAGCAGAATTTCATTTCATTGTATCTAACATCCTTCATCTTTCCCAAGAAATCAAGACTACAGTTGCTTTCTCTGTCTCAGACAGAGTTCTAGTCAACCTCCTCCTCCACAGGACAGCTGCACAGACTGTCAGGTTCCCTCTGAGTTGTTCCCCAGCCCGTCCACATCAAGGAGTCAGCTTCTTAGTCTCTCTCCCTCTCCGCAGGCAGCTCTGGGTTTTCCAGACTTCCCATTACTGCCGCAGAGACAGCCTTACCTCCCTCAAATGTTTCCCTTAAAATAGTGAAGGCTGCCTGAGCTCAGGTATCCTAGACTCACCACAAGCAGAAGGTCATTTTGCTCTTCTGTTCACCCAGAACTCTAAACCAAATGCACTGCATTTGCTAAATAATTACAAAGCTGTTATTTCTTTTTGTTCACCAAGGACATTAGGCAAAGAAAAGGCACCCTGCCTCCCTGCTCCACCCAGAGGCCCTCCCTCCCAGGAGCCTGGGCAACTCACTGAGGAGGAAGCTGATGAATCCCAGGAACCTGGAGGCCCAGCAGAGGTGGGGTTTTTCTGGGCAGGGCCCCATCTCAGTTTGCCTGACACTCTGTGCAGTTGCAGAGGCAGCATCTAGAAGGAGCAGAAAGAGAGAAGGGAGTGTTACTGAAAGGGCATTTATGCTATTCTCCACCCCTAGGGCGGGGCTAGCATGTTAGTTCTGGTTTGCAGTCCATCAGCTTCTACTAAGCTACTCAGAGGTTTCCCATTACTATTCCCAGCACCCACAGTAGGACGTCAATAAACAATTGCAGAATAAAATACTGCACTGCTTCACTATGTTGGAGATGCCCATCCTGTGGTCATACCAGACTGTTAATCTCACCCTCCCCATACTAGCACTCCTTGGAATCCCCTTACCTGTTCCCCGTGGGAACGGCTCAGCCCAGACAGCCATGCTCATCCAAAGCAGCCTGTGGCCAAAGCACAGAACTCATGTTATTTCAGCCAGGGTAGGCCACAAGTCTGCTGCTTTTGGTGTTGTCTTCTATGTCTTCACACTATTTGGTGAGTTTGCTTTTCCATAAGCTTCAACCGGTCACTTGCCTAAGTAAGAAATTATGAGCAAAAGAACAAAGTTCTTTGAGTGCCATTTCCTGCATCACCAATGCAAATGTCGGCATTTATCTACTGCTTGCACCCTTATGGCTTTCCCTGCCTTATGGCTTTCTAGTGCTAGGCATGTTCCCTACACGCAGGGCAAAACCAGACCCCACAGGATCTGATGGGCTCTTGTCTGCATCCCAACCCCCACTTCCCTTAAGACTTTGCCAGCCCTGTACCTGCTATCACAGAGGGGCAGGGAGAGATGTCTACATTCCCCTCCTAGGCACAGACTCAGCTGCCTCAGACTCACTGCTGTCTACTGAGGCTCAGGCTCTGGTCTCTTCTCTTGAGACTAAATACCCACACCAGAGAACTGTCAGGTTCCACACCACGCAGGAGCAGCCCCATCTATCTAACTCCTGGTCTATAAAGGGGAATGCCAAGTTATTCCTTTGAAATAAAAATATGAGGACAGATGCCAAACAGGGACCCAAGGCAACCCCTTTCTATGAACAGAGTCTCTCTCCAGTAATAAGTTGGGTTACTGGGCACAGACCTCACAATTTGGTAGGAAGTTTCAAAATGATCGAGAAAAAGCCCCCTAACCATGGCCATTGTGAGGTCTGTGCCCAGCAAGCCACTGACCTCACAATGGTCACAGTAGGGGGGCTTTTTCTCCCTAATTTTGAAACTTCCTACCAAATTAAAACACTTTTTTATGGGAAAATTGCTGTGATGCCAAACCTTTTCATGAAAAGTATAGAGAAAGGGAAGAAGTAACTTCACGGTGGACGACCCTGGCGAACACTCCCTTCAGCCAAGTGATGAAGGTCAGTATCCTCCATGGTATGTCATGTGGTAACATATACCCTTGATATGATACAATGAAAATAGCACTTGCTTCAGTGTTCCTCCACCCAAAATCCAAAACTTTAGTCTAATCATGAGAGAAACATTCAGTTCAGTTAAGTTCAGGCGCTCAGTCATGTCTTGACTCTTTGTGACCCCATGAACCACAACATGCCAAGCCTCCCTGTCCATCATCAACTCCCAGAGTCTGCCCAAATTCATGTCCTTGAGTCGCTGATGCCATCCAACAATCTCATCCTCTGTCATCCCCTTCTCTTCCTAACCTCAGTCTTTCCCAGCATCATGATCTTTTCAATGAGTCAGCTCTTCGCATCAGGTGGCCAAGGTATTGGAGTTACAGCTTCAACATCAGTCCTTCCAATGAACACCCAAGACTGATCTCCTTTAGGTTGGATCTCCTTGCAGTCCAAGGGACTCTCAAGAGTCGTCTCCAATACCACAGTTCAAAAGCATCAA
>SJYA01005316.1:10306-28450 GCA_006410615.1 Neotragus moschatus
CAGTGTTCTTGCCTGGAGAATCCCAGGGACGGGGGAGCCTGGTGGGCTGCCGTCTCTGGGGTCGCATAGGGTCGGACACGACGGAAGTGACTTAGCAGCAGCACACACCACATAAAATGCGCCACCTTGACTATGCTCTAGTGTACCATTCAGGGGCATAAAGTACATTCATATTGTTCTGCAACCATGACCTCCACCCAGCTCCAGAATTCTTATCTTCCCAAACTAAAACTCTATCCTATTAAACCCTAGCCCCTTAACCTCTCTCCCCCCACCCCTACCCTTGACTAGAGACTTTGTATAAGTGGAATCATTCAGATTTGTCCTTTTGTGTCTGGCTTATTTCACTGAGCACAATATCCCTGAGGGTCATCCATGCTCTCGCATGTGTCAGAAATTTATTCTTTTTTTATTAACTTATTTTATTTACTTGACTGGGGTCTTAGCTGCAGAGCTTGCAGGCTCAGTAGCTATGGCGTGCAGGCTTAGCTGCACGTGGGATCTTTGTTCTCCGACCAGGGATCAAACCTGCATCCCCTGCATTGCCAGGTGGACTCTTTACCACTGGACTCACCAGAGAAGTCCCAGAAGTTTGTTCTTCTTTTAAGGCTGAATAACACACCACTGTTGCACACAGACCATATTTTGTTTAACCATTCATCCGCAGATGGGACTCTTGGGTTGCTTCTATCTTTTGGTTACTGTGACTTGTGCTGGTGTGAATATGGGTGTGCAAAAATTTCTTTCATCCCTACTTTTAATTCTTTCATGCATATATATCCAGAAGTAGACTTGCTTGATCATAAGTTGATTCTATTTTTAATTTTTTGAGGAACCGCTATACTATTTTCCACAGCAGAATTTGAAATTTAAAAAAATTAGTTGCCAGCGTTAAACAAAATCTGGGTTTCCTGCTTCTGTTGAGAAATGAGAGGTCTAACATCACTCCCAGAATCAGTCTCTGTGAGCAACCCCCCACTGCAGGCAGCTCTAGGTCCTGGCTCCACAGGACTCTCCCTCGAGCTTCGTGGTTCCAGCCTCTTCCCTGTGTTGTGGTGAGGGCTGCCTCCTCAGTTAGGCTGTGAGACCTCTGTGGTTCCTCTGTGCCTCTCCAGTCTCCTGTATCTGTTTAACAATCCCCTAGAATAGATCTCGCTGTTATACACTGGCTGTGGTTCTATTTTCCTGGCCGGCTCTGGCTGGTCCCACTCAGCTGGTGTTCCTGGCAAAAATAGACTGTCGCTGCCCCCTTCGGTCAGCTCCCTTGGCCCTTCTCTCCCATGCTCCCCGTTTTTCTTTCATTTGTATTAAGTGTTTATCTGGCTGTGCAGAGTCTAAGTTGCATCACACAGGATCTTTTAGTTGCAGTGCGTGAACTCTTAGTTGCGGCTTGTGGAGCCCCTCCCCTGGGAGCCTGGAGTCTAAGCCACTCGACTGCCAGGGACGTCCCTACATGCCCCGTTTTTCTCCACCGGGCTGACTCTGCCTGCCCCTGAGGGCTCTGATGTGCCCTCCTGCCTGAATCAAGTGCCTCTACTTGAAACGTGGTGATCTCATGTAACCCTCGCCACACACTGTGACGAGGCTGCTATTGTGATCCCCATTGCACAGATGAGGAAACTGAGGTCAGGAAGGCTAAACCACCGTGCCCGCTGGTCAGCAGGTTCACGTTTCTGTTGTGAAACCTTGCGTTCTGTTTGTCTATTTGAGAAATATCTTGTCAGTGCACTCCAGGCTCCCTTTTGAGGATAGTGAGTTATACACGAGGGACTGAAATCTAAACCTCAGAAGCCAACTTTCCATGTCTTAATTTTCCCATCTGTACAACGGGGATGGTGGACAGGTGCTACCTCTCAGAATTATGACGAGGATGAAATGACGTCAGGATGGTAAGGATGAAATGAAACATAACAAGTACTGAGCAAATGCTAACTGCTGATACTATCATCTAAATATTATAGAGAGATTATTCTGTAAAGTATGAAATGCCCAGTGGCTGGAAATGATGCTTATGGAGAGTATGTAGTAACGGAAAAATGCTTATTATGTATGAGAGAAAAAAAAGCCTGAAATCAAAATAAATGAACTCATGCACTAAGAAGACTCACAGGAAACACACCAAAATACCATCTGTGGTTCATTTTAGTTCTGGGATTCGGGGAGATTTTTTTTTGTAACAAAAAAAATTTTTTTTAAAGTAATACATCACTAAAAAGAAGCAAGGGTGCTAAGCCATTTCAGTCGTGTCTGACTCTGTGACACCATGCACTGTAACCCTTCGGGTTCCCCTGTCCATTAGAGTCTCTAGGCAAGAATACAGGTCTCCTGCATTGGCAGGTAGGTTCTTCACCACCAGTGCCACCTGAGAAGCCCACCCCACCCCCACCCCACCCCCGCAAAAAAGAAGATAATCCTCTTCAAACTGATCTGCAGGTGCAAAGCGATCCCAGCAGAGTTCCCACCGGCTTCTCGGCAGAAACTGACAAGTTGATCCTAAAACTTGTGTGGAGATGCAAGAGACCAGAACAGCCTGAACAAACTTGCAAAGAAGGAACATGGCTGGAGGGCTGGGCCCCAGGTGACGCTGCCAGGGCTGAGCTGAGAGCTGAGTGTTGAGAGAACACAGCCGTGACTATCAGGAACATTGCCTACTCGTGGGTCACTTTATCCTCCTGAAATAAGGCCTTAAGCTGCACTGACAGAGGCCCCTTAGAACAGAGCAGGAAAATTCTTGCAGTACAAGGTGCTCTGGGAGGCAGCAAGGCTTTTCATCCCTTGAGGTGTAGGAGTTGAGTTGGAAAATCCCAGAAACAAGAAAACGTACAAGTCCTGAGGAATTCTCTAGTCTCACAGTTTGTGAAAGATTAAGTTTTCACCAGACCACAGTGATTGGAGGGCAAAGGATACCCAGTAAGATGTTCATAAAGCTTCATTTTTTTTCATTTTAAGGCCCATTTTGTTTCTGATGATAATGTCCCTGCTGTTTTGATTTGGGACTACTATCCTTTCTGTTATAAAACAATGCTGATAGCTGATTTTTTGGTTATTTTTTAAAAAATGATTTAATCTATCTATTGACTGTGCTGGGTCTTCGTTGCTGCTCAGGCTTTTCTCTAGGCGCTCTGAGCAGGGGCTACTCTCTAGTTGCGGAGCGTGGGCTTCTCACTGAGGCGGCATCTCTTGTTGCGGAGCACAGCCTCTAGGGCGCAGGCTCAATGGCTGTCGCACACGGGCTGAGCTGCTCCGAGGCAAACGGGATCTTCCGGGATCGGGGATCGAACTGTATCTCCTGCACTAACTGGCAGGCAGACTCCCACTGAACTGCCAGGGAAGCCCTGTTTCTTGTAATTTTTATTTAATGGGCAAAGTAAGGAGTTGGTAGCCCTCCTTTTCTCGCTTGATAAAAATATTCCGTAACTCTGAGAAACCCCAAAGCTGAGAAATATTGGGGGAAACTGCGGCTGCCTCAGGGATTCTCTGCCTGCCGTGGGGACTGGCCTAGGAGAACACAGGCCTGGGCCACTCACGCTCTGCCCCGGACTTGCTGTGGGGACCTGGCAAGTTACTCCATGTCCTTGAGTCTCCGTTCGTCCACCTGCAGAATGAAGGGGCTCCACATACATTAAGGCTGCTGTGAAAATTCAGCCAGCACAGTGGGCCAGAGCCTGCGGAAGCACGTGAGAAAGCGTCCTTCAGAGTCCGTGAGCTCAGAGACGGCACCCATTTTTCTCTTCTGCAAGTTGAAGAGTCCTCGGTTCTCTACTTATTTTTTATATCCACACTATTCTTCTGTGCTTTCTCTAGTTTGTCACTGTCACCCTTGACATGTGAATCTAAAACAGATTCTATCGGTATGGCCTGACTGTGCACAAGAAAACACACTCACCTCCTTCAATGTAGAGTCTATACCTTGATTAACGAAACCCGAGTTTACCATGGATTTTTTTGTGCTCTTATCTCACTTCTTTGGTATTTTCTGAGCTAAGAATACCTCACAGCTCTAGATCTTTTCTTCACAAGAATATCTGCAAAACCCTGTCACCTGTTCCAAACCTGTACAATTGAAATCTCGGAAATCTCGGACCTAAATTGACAGGCTTTTTGCATTTATTCCCTTTTACAGTTTGTCCAGTGGGAAAAGGTAACCCTCTGACTCAATGGGGTCAGAAAAGACCTCAAATACATTCCCATACTCGAGAAACCTAAAGGAACACTTAGCTGACTCTTTGTAGTCTAGGGAAGAGAGAGTTTATTTGAATCTTGGTGGAGTCCAAGGGTAGCAGGGCTGGCCCTGGAGGAGCCAAGGGAAGACACCGGATGCTGTGGCTTTAGTCTGCCAACATCTCACCTGTGTCAGGCTCACCTCCGGGGCCCAACGTGATGCTCCCTGGCCTCAGAGCAGCGGGCCAGGATGGCCTGGGGACTTGAGAGAAATCACAAGCCCAGACAGATGACAGCTTGCAGGGCCCAGGGGCTCCTACTGTCTCCAGACAGGAGTGATGTCCCAGGACCCTTTGTTGATCCAGGCCTCCACAAGGGCACAGGCCCGCACCCTCCCCGCTCCCGCCATCATCCTGGCATCTGGGTTTCATGCCGACACTGCCCGAGGGACACCTCAGCCCGGCTGGTGCCAATGTTCACACCACATGGAAGGCAAAGCGTTTTCTTTATTGCTCTAGCGTGGCCCGCCCGCGTGTCTCCCAGGACGCCGCTCTGTCCTCATGGGTGGAGAGGATGTGGTGGTGGTCACACCGGGGCCTGGCCTGGCCACGCACTGGGCACTGGCCTCAGTCAGTCTTCCTGATGCCTGGAAGGCAAAGCCCACAGGATGGCATGGGATTCTGAAGGCAGCCAGGCCTCCTCCCCACCGTTACCCCAGAGGTACAAATGCCCTTAACAGCTAACATAAAGCAGACGTGACCCACAGCCATCATAGCTCGTTTCCCCTTTAGCATCAGATGGATTAAAGGAGATGGAAGTCTCCGACCTAGGGACACACAGCCCCAGGCCCATCCGTTTTGCGATGTAATGGTAGGCACAGAGTTGCCGGTCAAGAAAGCAGATCTCCTCTAGTCCTGTCTGGCCACTCTAGCTGTGTGATTCCGGCCTAGTCACTCTATCTCTCTGAGCCTCAGTTTCCTCACTGGTCAAGTGTAGGAGAACTAAAACCCACTCTCAACACAAGTTGACATTAAGCAAATAAAATCACAGAGAAGACACTGTTTGGAGACGCTCAAAGTTCTCTGAGCAAATGAGGAATACCCAGGTCCCCTGTGCTTTTCCACAGTGGTTCACACCTAAGGACTTTTACATCCATTTCTCATCTGATTTTTACAATACTTTGTGCTGTAGGTATTATGACACTCGCTTTCCCAGCTGAGGACACTGAGGCTAAAAGAAGCTCCCCAGAAATAGGAAATTGGAGGAGGTAGGACTTGAATATGGACATGAACTTGGGCAAACTCTGGGAGATGGTGAGGGACAGGGAAGCCTGGCGTGCTGCAGTCCAGGGGGTCGTGAAGAGTCAGACGACTGAGCGACTGAACAACAACCACAGGCTTTGAACCCGGGCCCTCACCTCCAGGCTCTGTCTCTTTCCTATATACTAAGGCTCATTCGCAACAGAAGACCCCCAGTGGGGAGCGGGGCAGAATGTGAACGTTACCTATCAGCCGAAACTTTTGGAAGAAGGGGATGAAGCCGTGCAGGACGCTGTGTATTCGGTACACTGCCAGAAACAGAGAGAAACGTGATGGAGCCCTGTGCCCACTTTGAGGGACCCCAGGGGCAGACCTCCCCCTGCCCACTTTGGACAAAGGCCTCACCCATACAAACAGAGCTCTGATGGAATTTCAGGCAGCAAGTTAAGCTTAGATAATAGGCCTGAGTTATTATTATTGAAAACAACCATGAATGGCCGTAACAATGCCAGGAAACTAGGTGAATTCGGCACCCCACTCCATTAACTGCTTTGTTTTCAGGATCTGGCTAATTCTGTTTGTTTGCCACTTTAAACTGTTTCTGTTGTATTTTCATGGAGCTGCCCATTTTTTCCCATGGGGTTGTGCCAACGACCTCTCATTGACCTTGAGGGCGGTCAGGAAGCAAACACGAGCATAAAGAAATCTTTACAAAATATTTAGGTCGTGGCTTTCCGGCCTTTGGCGAGCCTCTGTGGCCGGCCCAGCCACTGCCCCCACACCAGACTCTGCCTGCGGTGGGGCCTTACCCAGGCCGAAGTAGATGCCAACAGTCTCCAGGGAGGCAAAGGTGAGCAGGCCGACCCCAAGGGACATGAACCAGTCTGCAGGGGCAGCAAGGGAGAGAATGATCAGCCTGCAGATCCAGACCCCCGCCCCCTATTCCCACACTGGACCCCCTACTCACCTGAGTAATAGTGATAACACACCAGCAAGGCCCCAATGGCAAAGCAGAGGAGGATGAAATGGAAAAACTCATCTGTCAAGGCAGAGGTGGGGTTACTGTTTACCTCTTTCTCTCTCTTTTTAATTAATTAAAAGTATTCTTATCTCTGCTCAAAGGGAGCTTTATTCGCTGTTCCAGGGTCTTTCCTGGCAGCCCAGTGGTTAAGACTCCGAGCATCCTCTGCAGGGAGCTTGGGTTTGATCCCTGTTTGGGGAAATAAAAGCCCTTGTGCTGCCAGCGTGGCCAAAAATAAAATAAAATCATGGTCTCCCTTCCTACCGTCACCCTTCTCCTTGAGACCCCCACAACTGCAGGCCTATAGCTGAGAAGGTCTCGCCGGTTCTCATAACTCCTTCCCTAGAGTCCAGCCCACCCAGTCCCTTCCCCTCATCATGGCCGTAAGGCCTGGAGGGCAGTTCTCATCCTAGTGACTCTGTGTACAACAGAAAGAGTACACTACCAGGGTCCAAGCCCAAGTCGTGCCCCTCACTAGCTATAAGACCACTTCCTGACCCTGAGCCTCAGTCTTCATATCTGCAAAATGGGCATCATTGGACCACTCTCTCAAGCTGATTCCAAGCTGAGGAGTTTGTGAACTGCAAGGCCGGTGGCAGAGGTGGGCTGTGATTACTTTTGTTCCAGGCTACCAGCTGACTTCCTCCCCAGAGAAATGGGAATTAGACAGTGGCGGCAGCCCTAGAACCTCAATTTCCTTACCATCCTTCTTTATATTCAGTCTTCTTAGCTGAGAGGCCTCCACTTCTCCTTGGGAAAAAGAGAGAGATGAGTGTTTAATGGAACAACTTGGGGGATCCTCTCTGAGGAGGCCTCACTGAGAAGGGCTCTCCCGGGTTCTAGCTCCTGGGTCAGAGGGTGTGCACTTCAGGGTGGTCAGGGCAAAGCTGGAAGGTGGGGTGACTGTCCTTGGACTCCCACTGACGCCCACCTGCTCCACAGGCCTGAGTCTGTTCTGCTCCATGTCCCCTGAGCCCGGAGGCCCCTTTTCTGGGTCACATGACAACCTGGGTGGTGATGGCATCGCTGCTGGAACTGACTCCCACTCCCACCTCCCAGGCTGTCTGTAGTTCGTCCCAGGTCTTGGAATCCAGGCCACTCCCCGCTACCTGCATATTTACCACTCGTCAGGGTAGAGCCTCTCCTTCGGAGTCCTGGAAATTAGAAACTCAACATTAGTGCCCAGGCCAGCTTGGGTCTGTTGGGGTCTAGCCCCTTAACAGATGCCACAGGTGACCTCTGAAAATGCCCCTGTCGGATTCTCCAGTCCCCAGGGGATCTATCTATAGACTGTCATCCGTAATCCCTTTGCTCTTGCCTGGACCCCTTTTCTCACCTCCCCCTCCTCATACCACAGCCAGCTCGGCCAGCCTGCTGAGCCCAGGTCAGAGCCCCTGCCCAGAGTGGACAGAGGGTCCCATCTTTTGCAGTCATGCATCTGACAGCAGCTGACTGTCTTGGGGGGAAGATGATGCCCAGACCTCATCAACACCAGCACCGATGACCCCCTGGCCCTAACAGATACTCACCTGATTCTCCTGAAGGCACCACCTCCCCGGGCACACCTGCACAGAACAGAAATCAGTGATTATATACGTGTATGCTCTGGGTGGTAGGAAGTTACACCCCAGGGAAGGTGGAACTCTCTCACCCAGAGGCTTTCCACTGATCTGCAGGGGGCACTGGAGCAAACTGGAGGGCTTCTTTTCCAGCTAAAGGGACAGGTGCCAGGGAGCAGTCCCTGAAAGCTGCTGCGGTAATGCCTGCCCCACGTTACAGGCCTTCTAATGTCTCACAAGAGGCTAGAAATTCAGGTTTTTTCATAAACTTCTTGACTATAAAAAAGTGGCAATTCACATTCCATCCAATCAAAGATGTCATGGTTTGTGAGAATGACATCAATTATAACTGTGGGTTCCCAGTGATTTTAAGATGCACCCTGATTTCACAGATGTCCAAATGTGAAAAACTATTAGTCGCACAATTGAACTGATGAAATATATTAAGACTAATGGGGATTGCCAGGTGGTAGGTGCCAGTGGTAAAGAATCCACCTGACAATGCAGGAGATGCAGGAGACGTGGGTCCCATCCCTGGGTCAGGAAGATCCTGGAGGAGGGCATGGCCACCCACTCCAGTATTCCTCCCCGGGAAATCCCAAGGAGGGAAAGGAGCATGGGAGGCTACAGTCCACGGGCCCAGAGTTGGACACAGTTGAGTGCGGACGCACCATTAAGAATAATAATATAGACGTGCTGGGGTCCAGATAAAACACATCTGCACACACAGGCCACCAGTTTGCAATCTGCACCTGTTCAATGCTCTCCTGACGCAGGGCAGGACGTTTAGGCCTGCGCCCCCAGCCCCATCAGGCCCAGAGTTTACAAGCCAAGCTGGGTTGTACGCTGGGGGCCCTGGGCCCCGACCACAGTGTCAAGCTCCTGGTTGGGGCTGCCCGGGATGGGTCGAGCCCCGTTCCTGCGCTGCGCTGCAGCCTTCTCTTGGTCTGGCCTGGGCGGCCTTCCACCTCATCACCCTCTGGTTCTTGGGGCCTCTTCTATCCCCAGTGACTCCTCTCCTAGCCTGTCATCTTCTTCCCCTCAGGGCAGGCAGGAGCCCCCACTCTGTACACTTCTCTCCTACAGGTCAGCCTCCGGACACAAACACCTGCAGCTGGCACTCAACTCCTGGCAACAAACATCCGGGACGCTGAACTGTCTTCAGGCTGATGTGCAAACAGGAACCACTGTCTGCAAGGGATCAAAGGGAGGCTGGCACCGAGGGCACAGAGAGCAACCAGGAACAGCGTGATGTGCGACTCCGATAGTGTAATTACCAACTACCACCAGCGTCTTGGGGGCAATTCATTAATTGGAGGAATTAATTCACAAATAATTCCAACAGTAAATATGACTTACTTTTTGAAGAGAACAAAAACATTTAAAATATATGTGTGTGTGTGTATATATATATATATATATATATGACAGTTTCTCATTTTACATCCAGTGAAAACTTTCTTGCACGGCCTGAGCAATTAGAAACACTTTTTTTTCCCTCTAAGTCTGATAATGCCTGTTTTTGTTAAAAAGAAAGAAAATCAGAAACCTCAAAGAAGACAGTATGACAATTAAGTACAATGCCGCCACCCACTGGCAGCCACTGGTAATAGCTTGATGCAGAACACTAAGACATCTCATTTACGTTTCTTTGAATGTCTGTGTTTCCTGTTGTATTCCTTGGGTTATTATCAGGAGTTAAGAGACAAAGCAGATTATGGAATTGCTGGATTAAACAAAGTTAAAACAGACTTTCTTATCTGGCAGTGTGCATTTGTGAGGCTTTCTGGTAAACTAGTTCATTCCTACAAATTCCTCCATCTCATCACAGTGCTACCAAGCAAAGTGGCATAATATTTACATCTGCTTGCTGTAAAAGTGATGATGCTTAGAGACAATTACTCTATAATGTAAGTGTTGTAGAGATCAGGTCCTTAATCTTCCCATGCATGCTTAAACAACCCAGTATTTCAAGAGAGAGGGTACTGATCAAGCTCCATCTTGCTGGTTGGAAAGCTGAGATCCAAAAAGGTTAGGTAACTGGTGACAGTCACCCTGAAAGTTGGGGCTATAGATCAGAACATATTCTGGCACAGTCTGACTGTGGTAGAAAACGCCTGTGCCCACCTCCATCTGCTCACACTGTACCCACTCTCCTTGCCACATTTCATACATCCGCCCACAACTTTCAGCTCATGAAACACCCTCATCGCCTTGCTTCCTCCCAACAAGGCCCTAAGCCTTCATGTCCTTTGCTTTATTATGTTTCGCCCAAAGCCACCGGACAAACAATTACCTTCATAGATTTGAAGCTCATCCTTCAAAACGTCAGGCTCCCCATGCTCAGCACCTGGGTGGAAACAAAAACCTGTTAGTTAGGTCTCCCCAATAACAGCACC
The DNA here is from genome assembly GCA_006410615.1 of Neotragus moschatus. Lineage (NCBI taxonomy): Eukaryota > Metazoa > Chordata > Mammalia > Artiodactyla > Bovidae > Neotragus > Neotragus moschatus. The sequence goes on from SJYA01005316.1 coordinate 20,706, forward strand.
CCAGAGTGGCTTCCCTCTTCTGGTGTTGAAGTTTTAAAAAGTAACATAGTTGTGTTGAGGGTGAGGTGGGAGGTTTTCAAGAAGCAAGACAGCCTTACAAGAGATTTCCTGCTACTCTGTCTGACACCCCTTACACATCCTGAGGTGACCATGTTCAACTGACTAGGAAAGAACTGGGGGCCAGAGAGGACCCGGGCCTTGTGTAAAATCAGTAATACTAGCAGCCATTTATTGAGCACTTACTATATACCAACACTGAACTTAGGCATTTTATAGTTGATATTCCATTTGACCCTCTTGGAAATTCTGTGAAGAAGGTATTAGTACCTCTCCCTCCACAATTTACAGATAAGGAAACTGAGGCTCACAAAAGCTGTTGTTCTCTGAAGGTCACACGGCCAGGAAGTGGCAGTTCTAAGGTTCAAATCCAGATCTGTCACCAAGGTCTGCTTTCCTGGTCATTTTTATCTCCAGAAATAGGACCCAGAGCTCAGATGCAGAGTCAAGGGAACATTTACTAAATACCTTGTGTGTGTCAGGATCTGTAGTAGGCATGAATGTAGTCTTGTTCCCCCCAGTTCTTTTCTTCCCATGATCAATTTAGGCTAACATTTATTAAAGTTGTTTTTTTTTTTAAAAAACCCACAGAATTATATTTTTCTTATTATAAAAATAAAAGAATCTTATCCTAAAACATCTATGGTAAAAGTCAGTTCAAAAAAAAGAAAAGAAAAATCATTCATAATATAACCATCCAGAGATAAACATTGTTAGCATTTTGATATTTTGCTTTCCAGTCTTGTTTATAATCATATATGGGTCATTTTTTACAAAATATATGACAAAATGTGGTCAACTAGGGAAGGGAATGGCAAACCACTTCAGTATACGTGCCTTGAGAACCTCATGAACAGTATGAGAAGGCAAAAGGATATGACACTGAAAGAGAAAATCCCCAGGTCAGGAGGTGCCGAATATGCTACTGGAGAAGAGTGGAGAAACAACTCGAGAGAGAAGAGATGGAGCCAAAGCGAAAACAACGCCCAGTTATGGATGTGACTGGTGATGGAAGTAAGTAAAGTCCAATGCTATAAAGAACAGTACTGCATTGGAACCTGGAATGTTAGGTCCATAAATCAAGGTAAATTGGAAGTGGTCAAACAGGAGACGGCAAGAGTGAACACTGACACCTTAGGAATCAGTGAACTAAAATGGACTGAAACTGGCAAATTTAATTCAGATGACCATTATAACTATTACTGTGGGCAAGGATCCCCTAGAAGAAAAGGAGTAGCCATCATGGTCAACAAAAGAGTCTGAAATGCACTACTTCAGTGCAGTCTCAAAAATGACAGAATGATCTCTGTTTCCAAGGCAAACCATTGACTATTACAGTAATCCAAGTCTGTGCCCCAACCACTAATGCTGAAGAAGCTGAACAGTTCTATGAAGACTTACAAGACCTTCTAGAATAACACTAAGAAAGATGTCCTTTTCATCACAGGGGACTGGAATGCAAAAGTAGGAAGTCAAGAGATACCTGGAATAACAGGCAAGTTTGGCCTTGGAGTACAAAATGAAGCAGGGCAAAGGCTAATGGGCAAAGCAGGGCAAAGAACCAGTGCATTCTTAACGCACTGGTCATAGCAAATACCCTCTTCTAACAACACACAGCACAAGAGGTGACTCTATACATGGACATCACCAGATGGTCAACACCAAAATCATATTGATTATATTCTTTGTAGCTGAAGATGGAGAAGCTCTATACAGTCAGCAAAAACNGGGGAAGATGATGCCCAGACCTCATCAACACCAGCACCGATGACCCCCTGGCCCTAACAGATACTCACCTGATTCTCCTGAAGGCACCACCTCCCCGGGCACACCTGCACAGAACAGAAATCAGTGATTATATACGTGTATGCTCTGGGTGGTAGGAAGTTACACCCCAGGGAAGGTGGAACTCTCTCACCCAGAGGCTTTCCACTGATCTGCAGGGGGCACTGGAGCAAACTGGAGGGCTTCTTTTCCAGCTAAAGGGACAGGTGCCAGGGAGCAGTCCCTGAAAGCTGCTGCGGTAATGCCTGCCCCACGTTACAGGCCTTCTAATGTCTCACAAGAGGCTAGAAATTCAGGTTTTTTCATAAACTTCTTGACTATAAAAAAGTGGCAATTCACATTCCATCCAATCAAAGATGTCATGGTTTGTGAGAATGACATCAATTATAACTGTGGGTTCCCAGTGATTTTAAGATGCACCCTGATTTCACAGATGTCCAAATGTGAAAAACTATTAGTCGCACAATTGAACTGATGAAATATATTAAGACTAATGGGGATTGCCAGGTGGTAGGTGCCAGTGGTAAAGAATCCACCTGACAATGCAGGAGATGCAGGAGACGTGGGTCCCATCCCTGGGTCAGGAAGATCCTGGAGGAGGGCATGGCCACCCACTCCAGTATTCCTCCCCGGGAAATCCCAAGGAGGGAAAGGAGCATGGGAGGCTACAGTCCACGGGCCCAGAGTTGGACACAGTTGAGTGCGGACGCACCATTAAGAATAATAATATAGACGTGCTGGGGTCCAGATAAAACACATCTGCACACACAGGCCACCAGTTTGCAATCTGCACCTGTTCAATGCTCTCCTGACGCAGGGCAGGACGTTTAGGCCTGCGCCCCCAGCCCCATCAGGCCCAGAGTTTACAAGCCAAGCTGGGTTGTACGCTGGGGGCCCTGGGCCCCGACCACAGTGTCAAGCTCCTGGTTGGGGCTGCCCGGGATGGGTCGAGCCCCGTTCCTGCGCTGCGCTGCAGCCTTCTCTTGGTCTGGCCTGGGCGGCCTTCCACCTCATCACCCTCTGGTTCTTGGGGCCTCTTCTATCCCCAGTGACTCCTCTCCTAGCCTGTCATCTTCTTCCCCTCAGGGCAGGCAGGAGCCCCCACTCTGTACACTTCTCTCCTACAGGTCAGCCTCCGGACACAAACACCTGCAGCTGGCACTCAACTCCTGGCAACAAACATCCGGGACGCTGAACTGTCTTCAGGCTGATGTGCAAACAGGAACCACTGTCTGCAAGGGATCAAAGGGAGGCTGGCACCGAGGGCACAGAGAGCAACCAGGAACAGCGTGATGTGCGACTCCGATAGTGTAATTACCAACTACCACCAGCGTCTTGGGGGCAATTCATTAATTGGAGGAATTAATTCACAAATAATTCCAACAGTAAATATGACTTACTTTTTGAAGAGAACAAAAACATTTAAAATATATGTGTGTGTGTGTATATATATATATATATATATATGACAGTTTCTCATTTTACATCCAGTGAAAACTTTCTTGCACGGCCTGAGCAATTAGAAACACTTTTTTTTCCCTCTAAGTCTGATAATGCCTGTTTTTGTTAAAAAGAAAGAAAATCAGAAACCTCAAAGAAGACAGTATGACAATTAAGTACAATGCCGCCACCCACTGGCAGCCACTGGTAATAGCTTGATGCAGAACACTAAGACATCTCATTTACGTTTCTTTGAATGTCTGTGTTTCCTGTTGTATTCCTTGGGTTATTATCAGGAGTTAAGAGACAAAGCAGATTATGGAATTGCTGGATTAAACAAAGTTAAAACAGACTTTCTTATCTGGCAGTGTGCATTTGTGAGGCTTTCTGGTAAACTAGTTCATTCCTACAAATTCCTCCATCTCATCACAGTGCTACCAAGCAAAGTGGCATAATATTTACATCTGCTTGCTGTAAAAGTGATGATGCTTAGAGACAATTACTCTATAATGTAAGTGTTGTAGAGATCAGGTCCTTAATCTTCCCATGCATGCTTAAACAACCCAGTATTTCAAGAGAGAGGGTACTGATCAAGCTCCATCTTGCTGGTTGGAAAGCTGAGATCCAAAAAGGTTAGGTAACTGGTGACAGTCACCCTGAAAGTTGGGGCTATAGATCAGAACATATTCTGGCACAGTCTGACTGTGGTAGAAAACGCCTGTGCCCACCTCCATCTGCTCACACTGTACCCACTCTCCTTGCCACATTTCATACATCCGCCCACAACTTTCAGCTCATGAAACACCCTCATCGCCTTGCTTCCTCCCAACAAGGCCCTAAGCCTTCATGTCCTTTGCTTTATTATGTTTCGCCCAAAGCCACCGGACAAACAATTACCTTCATAGATTTGAAGCTCATCCTTCAAAACGTCAGGCTCCCCATGCTCAGCACCTGGGTGGAAACAAAAACCTGTTAGTTAGGTCTCCCCAATAACAGCACCCCAGAGTGGCTTCCCTCTTCTGGTGTTGAAGTTTTAAAAAGTAACATAGTTGTGTTGAGGGTGAGGTGGGAGGTTTTCAAGAAGCAAGACAGCCTTACAAGAGATTTCCTGCTACTCTGTCTGACACCCCTTACACATCCTGAGGTGACCATGTTCAACTGACTAGGAAAGAACTGGGGGCCAGAGAGGACCCGGGCCTTGTGTAAAATCAGTAATACTAGCAGCCATTTATTGAGCACTTACTATATACCAACACTGAACTTAGGCATTTTATAGTTGATATTCCATTTGACCCTCTTGGAAATTCTGTGAAGAAGGTATTAGTACCTCTCCCTCCACAATTTACAGATAAGGAAACTGAGGCTCACAAAAGCTGTTGTTCTCTGAAGGTCACACGGCCAGGAAGTGGCAGTTCTAAGGTTCAAATCCAGATCTGTCACCAAGGTCTGCTTTCCTGGTCATTTTTATCTCCAGAAATAGGACCCAGAGCTCAGATGCAGAGTCAAGGGAACATTTACTAAATACCTTGTGTGTGTCAGGATCTGTAGTAGGCATGAATGTAGTCTTGTTCCCCCCAGTTCTTTTCTTCCCATGATCAATTTAGGCTAACATTTATTAAAGTTGTTTTTTTTTTTAAAAAACCCACAGAATTATATTTTTCTTATTATAAAAATAAAAGAATCTTATCCTAAAACATCTATGGTAAAAGTCAGTTCAAAAAAAAGAAAAGAAAAATCATTCATAATATAACCATCCAGAGATAAACATTGTTAGCATTTTGATATTTTGCTTTCCAGTCTTGTTTATAATCATATATGGGTCATTTTTTACAAAATATATGACAAAATGTGGTCAACTAGGGAAGGGAATGGCAAACCACTTCAGTATACGTGCCTTGAGAACCTCATGAACAGTATGAGAAGGCAAAAGGATATGACACTGAAAGAGAAAATCCCCAGGTCAGGAGGTGCCGAATATGCTACTGGAGAAGAGTGGAGAAACAACTCGAGAGAGAAGAGATGGAGCCAAAGCGAAAACAACGCCCAGTTATGGATGTGACTGGTGATGGAAGTAAGTAAAGTCCAATGCTATAAAGAACAGTACTGCATTGGAACCTGGAATGTTAGGTCCATAAATCAAGGTAAATTGGAAGTGGTCAAACAGGAGACGGCAAGAGTGAACACTGACACCTTAGGAATCAGTGAACTAAAATGGACTGAAACTGGCAAATTTAATTCAGATGACCATTATAACTATTACTGTGGGCAAGGATCCCCTAGAAGAAAAGGAGTAGCCATCATGGTCAACAAAAGAGTCTGAAATGCACTACTTCAGTGCAGTCTCAAAAATGACAGAATGATCTCTGTTTCCAAGGCAAACCATTGACTATTACAGTAATCCAAGTCTGTGCCCCAACCACTAATGCTGAAGAAGCTGAACAGTTCTATGAAGACTTACAAGACCTTCTAGAATAACACTAAGAAAGATGTCCTTTTCATCACAGGGGACTGGAATGCAAAAGTAGGAAGTCAAGAGATACCTGGAATAACAGGCAAGTTTGGCCTTGGAGTACAAAATGAAGCAGGGCAAAGGCTAATGGGCAAAGCAGGGCAAAGAACCAGTGCATTCTTAACGCACTGGTCATAGCAAATACCCTCTTCTAACAACACACAGCACAAGAGGTGACTCTATACATGGACATCACCAGATGGTCAACACCAAAATCATATTGATTATATTCTTTGTAGCTGAAGATGGAGAAGCTCTATACAGTCAGCAAAAACCTGGAGCTGACTATGGGTCAGATCATGAACTCCTTATTGCCAAATTCAGACTTAACTGGAAGAAAGTAGGGAAAACGACTAGGCCATTCAGGTATGACCTAAATCAAATCTCATACAGTTATACAGTGGAAGTGACAGACAGATTCAAGGGATTAGAGCTGATAGAGTGCCTGAAGAACTATGGATGGAGGTTTGTGACTGTAAAGAAGACAGTGATCAAGACCACCCCCAAGAGAAAGAAATGCAAAAAGGCAAAATGGTTGTCTGAGGAGGCCTTACAAATAGCTGAGAAAAGAAGAGACGCTAAAGGGAAAGGAGAAAAGGAAAGCTATACCCATCTGAATGCAGAGTTCCAAAGAACAGCAAGGAGAGATAAGAAAGCCTTCCTCAGTGATCAATGCAAAGAAATAGAGGAAAACAATAGAATGAAAAAGACTAGAGATCTCTTCAAGAAAATTAGATACCAAGGGAACATTTCATGCAAAGATGGGCTCGATAAAGAACAGAAATAGAATGGACCTAACAGAAGCAGAAGATATTAAGAAGAGGTGCCAAGACTACACAGAAGAACTATACAAAAAAGATCTTAATGACCCAGATAACCACGATGGTGTGATCACTCACCTAGGGCCAGACATCCTGGAGTCTGAAGTCAAGTGGGCCTTACGAAGCATCACTACAAACAAAGTTAGTGGAGGTAACGGAATTCCAGCTGAGCTATTTCAAGTCCTAAAAGTTGATGCTGTTAAAGTGCTGCACTCAATATGCCAGCAAATTTGGAAAACTCAGCCATGGCCACAGGACTGGAGAAGGTGAGTTTTCATTCCATTCTCAAAGAAATGCAATGCCAAAGAAAGTCCAAACTACCTGCTCAAAATTCTCCAAGCAAGGCTTCAATAGTACATGAACTAAGAACTTCCAAATGTTCAAGTTAGATTGAGAAAAGGCAGAGGAACCAGAGATCAAAATTGCCAACATCTGTCGGATCATAGAAAAAGCAAGAGCGTTCCAGAAAAACATCTACTTCTGCTTTATTGACTAAGCCAAGACCTTTGTGTGGATCACAACAAACTGGAAAATTCTTAGAGATGGGAATGCCAGACCATCTTACCTGCCTCCTGGGGAATTTGTATGAAGGTCAAGAAGCAACAGCTAGAACCGCACATGGAACAACAGACTGGTTCCAAATTGGGAAAGGAGTATGTCAAGGCTGTATATTGTCACCCTGCTTATTTAACTTATATGCAGAGTACATCATGCAAAATGCGAGGTTGGATGAAGCACAAGCTGGAATTGAGACTGCTGGGAGAAATATCAATAACCTCAGATATGCAGACGACACCACCCTTATGGCAGAAAGTGAAGAGGAACTGAAGACCCTCTTGATGAAAGTGAAAGAGGAGAGTAAAAAAGTTGGCTTAAAACTCAACTTTTAAAACACTAAGATCATGGCATCTGGTCCCATCACTTCATGGCAAATAGATGGGGAAACAATGGAAACAGTGACAAACTTTATTTTGGGGGGGCTTCAAAATCACTGTAGATGGTGACTGTAGCTATGAAATTAAAAAGACACTTGCTCCTTGGAAGAAAAGCTATGACCAACCTAGACAGCATATTAAAAAGAAGAGACATGACTTTGCCAACAAAGGTCCATCTAGTCAAAGCCACGGTTTTTC
>SJYA01005316.1:28911-50844 GCA_006410615.1 Neotragus moschatus
TGGACATCACCAGATGGTCAACACCAAAATCATATTGATTATATTCTTTGTAGCTGAAGATGGAGAAGCTCTATACAGTCAGCAAAAACCTGGAGCTGACTATGGGTCAGATCATGAACTCCTTATTGCCAAATTCAGACTTAACTGGAAGAAAGTAGGGAAAACGACTAGGCCATTCAGGTATGACCTAAATCAAATCTCATACAGTTATACAGTGGAAGTGACAGACAGATTCAAGGGATTAGAGCTGATAGAGTGCCTGAAGAACTATGGATGGAGGTTTGTGACTGTAAAGAAGACAGTGATCAAGACCACCCCCAAGAGAAAGAAATGCAAAAAGGCAAAATGGTTGTCTGAGGAGGCCTTACAAATAGCTGAGAAAAGAAGAGACGCTAAAGGGAAAGGAGAAAAGGAAAGCTATACCCATCTGAATGCAGAGTTCCAAAGAACAGCAAGGAGAGATAAGAAAGCCTTCCTCAGTGATCAATGCAAAGAAATAGAGGAAAACAATAGAATGAAAAAGACTAGAGATCTCTTCAAGAAAATTAGATACCAAGGGAACATTTCATGCAAAGATGGGCTCGATAAAGAACAGAAATAGAATGGACCTAACAGAAGCAGAAGATATTAAGAAGAGGTGCCAAGACTACACAGAAGAACTATACAAAAAAGATCTTAATGACCCAGATAACCACGATGGTGTGATCACTCACCTAGGGCCAGACATCCTGGAGTCTGAAGTCAAGTGGGCCTTACGAAGCATCACTACAAACAAAGTTAGTGGAGGTAACGGAATTCCAGCTGAGCTATTTCAAGTCCTAAAAGTTGATGCTGTTAAAGTGCTGCACTCAATATGCCAGCAAATTTGGAAAACTCAGCCATGGCCACAGGACTGGAGAAGGTGAGTTTTCATTCCATTCTCAAAGAAATGCAATGCCAAAGAAAGTCCAAACTACCTGCTCAAAATTCTCCAAGCAAGGCTTCAATAGTACATGAACTAAGAACTTCCAAATGTTCAAGTTAGATTGAGAAAAGGCAGAGGAACCAGAGATCAAAATTGCCAACATCTGTCGGATCATAGAAAAAGCAAGAGCGTTCCAGAAAAACATCTACTTCTGCTTTATTGACTAAGCCAAGACCTTTGTGTGGATCACAACAAACTGGAAAATTCTTAGAGATGGGAATGCCAGACCATCTTACCTGCCTCCTGGGGAATTTGTATGAAGGTCAAGAAGCAACAGCTAGAACCGCACATGGAACAACAGACTGGTTCCAAATTGGGAAAGGAGTATGTCAAGGCTGTATATTGTCACCCTGCTTATTTAACTTATATGCAGAGTACATCATGCAAAATGCGAGGTTGGATGAAGCACAAGCTGGAATTGAGACTGCTGGGAGAAATATCAATAACCTCAGATATGCAGACGACACCACCCTTATGGCAGAAAGTGAAGAGGAACTGAAGACCCTCTTGATGAAAGTGAAAGAGGAGAGTAAAAAAGTTGGCTTAAAACTCAACTTTTAAAACACTAAGATCATGGCATCTGGTCCCATCACTTCATGGCAAATAGATGGGGAAACAATGGAAACAGTGACAAACTTTATTTTGGGGGGGCTTCAAAATCACTGTAGATGGTGACTGTAGCTATGAAATTAAAAAGACACTTGCTCCTTGGAAGAAAAGCTATGACCAACCTAGACAGCATATTAAAAAGAAGAGACATGACTTTGCCAACAAAGGTCCATCTAGTCAAAGCCACGGTTTTTCCAGTAGTCATGTATAGATGTGAGAACTGGATCATAAAAAAGGCTGAGTGCCAAATAATTGATGCTTTTGAACTGTGGTGATGGAGAAGACTCTTGAGAGTCCCTTGGACTGCAAGGAGATCCAACCAGTCCATCCTAAAGGAGATCAGTCCTGAATGTTCACTGGAGGGACTGATGCCGAAGCTGAAACTCCAACACTTTGGCCACCTGATGCAAAGAACTGACTCATTTGAAAAGACCCTGAGGCTGGGAAAGATTGGAAGCAGGAGGAAAAGGAGACGACAGAGGATGCGATGGTTGGATGGCATCACCAACTCAATGAACATGAGTCTGAGTATACTCTGGGAGTTCGTGATGGACAGGGAGGCCTGGCCTGCTGCAGTCCATGAGGTCGCAAAGAGCGACTGAGCGACGGAACTGAACTGATATGAGATCAAACCAACCCTATGGTTTGAATTTCTTTTTCGCTTTAGAGATGAATGAAGACCAGGGCTCTGCTGTGCTGTTAGACATTAGGTTGTTTCCGTGACTGCGCTACTATAAAAAATGCTGAAAGGAACAGTTTCACATAGACACACTCAGTTCCACTGTGTGGACAAAGGAGAAATGGCGAGGCCTACTGCCTACCAGGTGAGTCGCCCCTGCAGGGGAGTCCAGCCCCCTGGCTGTGCCGACGTTCTCTGCTTACTCGGGGGTGCAGGTCCTCATCACTGTTCTCTGCAGGGAACAAACACACGCTGTAGGAGAACCTCAGCCTGGACTGAGCCGGAAATACATCTTTCTGGTGTTGCTTCCTGGAATTTAGTTTATGTGAGCAGTGTGGTCTGGGGGAAAGAAGTCTGCTTTGAGGGCTGGGGGACAGGAACTGTCACAAACTTTCTGAGCGACCTTGAACAAATCACTTACCACTTCTATTACGACTTTCGTGATGATAAGACAAGGCCCACGAGGTCCTGTTGTTATGAGGTGCTTTTGCTCGTGCTTGTTCTCCCATCTGGAACGCCCTTCCACCTGCTCCCTCATCCTGAAGTTAAGCTGGTATAACACCTCCTGTAGAGGGGCTTTTCTAGTTGTCCCAGCACCCCGTCTGGCCCATCCTCCCCAGCAGGTGGGATCTTAGTTCCTCAAACAGGGATTGAAGCTGTGCTCCCTGCACCCCTGCATTGGAAGCACTGAGTCTTAAGCACTGGACTACCAGAGAAGTCCCTCCTCTGGGGTTTCTATAGTGCCAGCTGTCGGTACTTGACACCATGGGCATGAGGGTCCATGGTGCTATTCATCCCTCCAACCACCTTGAGTTCTTGAAGGACGAGGCCTGGGCATCACTGTCCTAAGGTTGCCCAGCCTGGTGCAGGAACTTGATCAAGCCTTGACGAATGACCGTGTCGTCTGCACTCTCGGATCAGTCAGCATTGCAGGGACTCAGGCCTAGGAGTTTCTGGCTTTGGGTTCAGAGGACTCCCTTTCCCTTGGGATGATTCACAGAGCCCCAGCAGTCCTAATGTCCCTCACTGTGCTTGGCACAGGGCTTCCCTCGTAGCTCAGTTGGTAAAGAGTCTGCCTGCTGCAGGAGACCCAGGTTTGATTCTTGGGTCGGGAAGATCCCCTGGAGAAGGAAATGGCAACCCACTCCAGTATTCTTGCCTGGAGAATCCCATGGATAGAGAACCCTGGCAGGCTACAGTCTATGGGGTTTTAAGAGTTGGGCGTGACTGTGCAACTATGCACACACACAGTGTTTGGGAAACTTCTGGTCTATCATGGGTAAAATTTTAAATTCCAGGAAAGCAAGTTAACTGTCCTTACAAATCAGTGCATATGTGATCTCAACTAGGAACAGGAAGTACATCAAGATAACAGTGGGGGACCTCCCTGCTGGTCCAGTGACTAAGACTCTGTACTGCTGTTCAGGGAGCCTGGGTTTGATCCCTGGTCAAGGAACTAGATCCCACATGCCACCATAACTAAGACTTGGTACAGCTAAATAAATATAAACAATGTTTTTAGTATTTATCTCAGGAGATGAGATTTTGAGAGGCTTCTATTTTCTTCTTTTCTGTATTTTATAAACATTAATCAATGCTCCCAGAAGGCTTTTTCATCACATTTTGCAAAATATCAAAGAATACAGAAAATAAGAAAACAAAAAATTACTCCAAATTCTATCCAACAGGGATGACCTCCGTTAATATGCAAACAAAAATTATTTTAGCTTTCTCCATGATATATTCAAAGTATATAATCTTTAAAATTTGTTCAAGGACTGTTTTTTCTTTTCTATTATGATTTATTACAGGATATTGAACACAGTTCCCTGCGCATAATTTTTACTAAAAGGTATTATAAATTGTATGCTGTCTAAAATGAGGATAATTTTTTTATGTGCTAATTAAATTGTTTAAAAAACTAACTTGGGCATAAAAAATCACAGTTAGTTGTTGGCCCCCCCAGTAACCATCATAGTGCCTGGCACATGGTTGATGTTCAATAAATATTTATCGATGGGAATTCCCTGGCAGTCCAGTGGTTAGGACTCCATGCTTTCACTGCAGAGGGCCTGGGTTTGATCCCTAGTCAGGAACTTAAGATCCCATGAGCCGTGCAGCGTGGACAAAAAATATATATACATATACAATTTAACATATATTGAATAAATGTAAGGAGATACACTAATATGTGTTTAGTGATCATCTAACAGAACAAAAGATGTTTTTCTTTTTCTTTCTACTTCTTTATATATTTCACATTTTCTATAATATACCCCTGTGTAATCTTTTACAATGAAAAAGTTTTAATTAAAAACTAATAGGCTGCATTAAGAACAAATAGATATGTAGGGAGAGTGGTGCTGGATGCCAGACTCTGAGTTAGGGTCCTTTGTGTGGAGGGGGCTTGGGGGCAGGCTCCGGGCCCTGAAGACTAACGGTCTATCTCAGTCTGAAGAATGCTCAGGGTCCGAGATACAGTGGCTGGCCACCAGGGTAGGATCAGGGACCAGGATCCTGGATGTCAGTCTGTCTTGAAGGTTCCAGGACTCCGTGTTTGTTTTCCTGATGCTTTCTCTTAGTGCTCAGTTTTGCTAACTATTGATTGATATGACCAGTCCCATGTGTACTCTGGAGACCGGAAGGAAGGGGCTTCTGGGTGCACTTGGCGGAGAACATCTGCAGGGAAGCAGCATCCCCAGAGGGTCAATAAGAATCAGAAGACAGAACGTCCCTGCCCAGGTAGGGAGGAGAAACAGGAATCCCCTGCTGGAGCCCCCCTGCCTCTGGAAGTTCCTCCACAGCTAACCTCACTGGCTTCAGTTTCCTCGCCTGTTAAATGTGAATAAAAATAGACCCTTCCTGATGAGTTGCTGGGCTTCCCTGGTGGCTCGGTGGTAAAGAATCTGCCTGTGATGCAGGAGATGTGGATTTGATTCCTGTGTCGGTAAGATCCCCTGAAGAAGGGAATGGCAACCCACTCCAGTATTCTTGCCTGGAGAATCCCATGGACAGAGGAGCCTAGCGGGCTATACAGTCCGTGGAGTTGCAAAGAGAGTTGGACACGGCTGAGTGACTAGACAATAACAACAGCAATAAATCCTACAATATAATAACTTTTGTTACGGTCTCCATCTGATGGGTGAGGACCCCAGGGCACACAGGTTTAAGCAATTTACCCAAGGACACAAAGCTGTTGGTGGCAAAGAAAGGGTGTGAACCCAGGCAGGCTGCTGGGACACACACATGCACTGCCTGTGTGTGCTCCTAGGAAACTAAGATGTTCCTTGACATGAGGGGCTAATTGGGAAACACAAAAGAATGGTTGCTAAGATACTATGGAATAACACGGCAAAACGCTTAGGATAAGATAACAAAGGAATTGTAAACTGAGGACAAAGTTGTCCATGTGGGAGTTATAACTGTACAAGTTATGTGTACGGAGAGGCAGGCTCAGGAAGGGAATGTGGAAAACCAGAACTGCAATAGCGAGGTGGGAGAGGACAGGAGATTGTTTTTTCCATGTAAATGCTCATCTTCAATGATATTTTAGTATATGTGTGTTTAATTAAATCATTGCTTTACCTGAGGAAGAGGACGAGGAGGACGAGGAGGAGGAGGAGGAGGAGGACGAGGAGGACGAAGAGGAGGAAGACTTGTCTCTCTCATCTTGTCCTTGAGAAACGAGTCTGGCTTCCCGGTCTTGCTCGTGGAAATCCGTCTCGCCATCTGGGAGGCACACGTAGTTAAGGAGGAGTACTTCCTGCCCTTCCCACCCCAGGGACCACCCAGGCCTTCCTAGGGATCTACGTGGACTTGGGGATCCAGGACTGGCTGGATTCTGTGGGGTACTCTTCCCAAACCCCTAGGGCCCATGGGAAGCGCAGGAGATCAGGGCTCCAGAGGCTCTAGGAAGGACAAAGACAGGCACTTCTCTGAATATGGAGCCCACAGAGGGGCTTCTAAGCCCGTCATCCTTTCCAAGAGACCCCTACACAGTGTCAGTGGTGCTGGTTTAGTTGCTCAGTTGTGTCCTCAGGCTCCTCTGTCCAAGGGATTTTTCAGGCAACAATGCTGGAGTGATTTGCCATTTCCTTCTCTAGGGGATCTTCCCGACCCAGGGATCAAACCCTCATCTCCTGTATTACAGGCGGATTCTTTACCACTGAGTCACCAGGGAAGCCCACCCTGTGCAGAACAGTCGCCAATTTAAAATCCTTTGTAAATTACAGAGCAAGTGGGATCCAATCAAGCTCTAAACCTTCCCATTCTGGGGGTATGCGGGACCCTTCCCCCCCTTCTGGGGACTCTCCCTAATGCCAGTCCAAGTTCCTGAGCCTCTGAGATTTGGGGGCAACTGGGGTTCCCACTGCTAGAGAGTGCTGGAGGACAGACTGGACCAAGCACACACATGTGCAAGTGGATAAAATCACTACTTCTCTAGAGGTTTCAACTGTAACTTGGGCCACTCATTGAGCCACTTGAACTGAGCAGGGTCTTCCGTTCCAGTCATCGTTGGACACTATTTCCCATGTAGCTTTGCCCAGAGGGTTAGAGAAAGCAAACATACAGTCTAGATCTTCTGATTCTCTGTGAACTTGACTGTGGTCTTGAAGTGATCCTGAAGTCTCCATGGCTTTCTCTGGAGGAATTAATATTACCTTAGTTAATATCTTTAATATAGAAAGAGCTTGGAAAATAAATAAGAAAAGTACAAACACCCAATATTCAAAGGTACAAGAAGAACAATTTATAAAAACAGAAACACAAAAATAGGGAAATCTGAGTAATGATCAAGTTTTGATACTATTAAGAACTTATTTTTTTAATAGACTTTAGTTTTTAGAGCAGCTCACAGCAAAACTGTTCTTGTTTACTTCTTTGCGTTGTTCACTTAAGAAAGCTTTCTTATGCTTCCTTGCTATTCTCTGGAAATCTGCATTCAGTTGGGTGTATCTTTCAAATTGTGGCGCTAGAGAACACTCCTGAGAGTCCCTTGGATTGCAAGAAGATCCAACCAGTCAATCCTAAAGGAAATCAACCCTGAATATTCATTGGAAGGACTGATGCTGAAGCTGAAGCTTCAATACTTTGGCCACCTAAAACAAAGAGCCAATTCATTGGAAAAGAGCCTGCTGCTGGGAAAGATTGATGGCAGGAGGAGAAGGGGGCATTGGATGGCATCATGGACTCAGTGGACATGAGTTTGAGCAAGCTCTGGGAGATGGCAAAGGACAGGGAAGCCTGGCACACTACAGTCCACCGGGTCTCAAAGAATTGGATGCAACTTGGTGACTAAACAGCAACAAACAACAAAACACAAAAATTAAACGGAGGCACAAAGATTGCCCGTACACCCCGTTTCTAAACATGGACAGCCTCTCCCTGTTATCGACATCCTCCACTAGAGAATTTATTTTGTTAGGTGTGATATTTGAGGTTATATTTATTTAAAATATCCTTCAGGACTCGTCTGGTGGTCCAGTGGATAAGAATCCACAGGCTGATCCCTGATTCGGGAAGATTCCAGAGGCCAAGGGGCAACTAAGCCCGTGTGCCACAACCACTGAAGCCAGAAAACCTAGAGCCCATGCTTCACAACAAGAGAAGCCACTGTAATCAGAAACCAACACACCACAACTAAGAATAGCCCCCACGCAGCATCTAAAGACCCAGCACAGCCCAAAATAATTAAAATATCCTTCAATTTAGAGATGAACATTGAAATATTTATGATGAAATTATATGATGTCTGGGACATGCTTCAAAATAATTTGATTATCTGAATAAGGGAGTTGGAGGGCACAGTAGGGGGGAATCCAAATACAACAACAGGACAAGTTAATAACTGTTGGAGCTATATCAAAATATAAATAGTTGGGAATTCCCTATAGGTCCACATATATAAATATATATAGTTATCTTTGAGATCTTATATACATATACAGTTCTCTCCAAGTGGCAGCATTATGGGTATTTTTAGTTTCTTATTTTCACTTTGCATTTTCTAAATTTTTAACAGTACTGCTTTTGTTATAATAAAATAAAAATTTTTTTAATAACTTAAAATGTTATATGCCACCTTACATCAGTATAGTACTCAGCACTTTTACAATGGGTTTATACGCTCATAATTCCACCTGAGCCGGATCACAAACCACTCTGGAAAGAATTGGGATTAATTACTTCACATTTGAATTATAGTTTCTATATAATAAAACTTTGCAAAAGAAAACTTTGCAAAAGATTGTCTCGTTTAACCCTGAGAGGTAAATTTTACCATCCTCAATTTACAGTGGAGGAAGGAAACTGAGACTCAAAGAGATGAAGTAACTTGAGACTCTAGAACCACATTTTGTTTAATGCAACCCCAAACACTGGTCTGGAGCCCAAAACTGCTCAAAGGCCATCATGCAGGCAGGCCCTGCTGGGATTACAGACACAAGCGGTCAAAGCCAGGGCGGGAAGCAGGCACCTGGAGCTGCAGAATGAGATTTGGGAACCTGTCCCTTCAGGACGCCATACCCTGTGCTTTCCTGAAGTTTTGAGTGGGTGCTGGTGGTAACTCGAAGAAGGCCTTCAAGTGAGGCCCTGAGAAGGCTGGACGTGTGGCCTCGGAAAATCTAAAGCTAACCTCAGTGAGCTGGTGCCTTTCTCTAGAGGAAATACATGGAGCTGCCATGGTTGGGCTGCCCCCCTCAAAGCCTTGATTTTAGCTGGGCACATGGTCATCCAGCCAGGGACAATATTTCCCAGCATCCCTGGATGCTAGATTTGGCCAAGGGACAATTCTCTGGGGAAAGCGCGCGCGCGCGCACACACACACACACACACACACACACGCATCTGCAATAAATTTTACTGCTGTAAAGAATGGATGGGGGAGTAAATTAGGAATTTGGGATTAACAGATACACACCACTGTATGTAGAATAAACAACAAGGACCTACTGTATAGCACAGAAAACGATATTCCTCCAATGGAAAAGAATCTAAAAGAGAACAGCTATAAATGTTTATGTATTAACTGAGTCACTTCGCTGTTCACCTGAAACGCTGCAAATCAACTATATCTCAAGAAAAAAAAATAATAAGAAATTTAAAAGAATGCATAGCACACAAATCATAAAAAATAAGGTCCTCTGTATTGTGAATTTCATATACAGCAAGTAAAATGTAATGCCTACAGTTTTGAGGTTTAATCTGCATTATGAACATTTGCTTGACCACTTTCTTAAATTCAGACCATCAACAAAGCAAACCATAAAGCTCGGATTTGTATAGGTTCCTGATTGCTGTGATAGAAACACTCCCACTGACTGGTATCAACGTGATGTCACTGAGTGCAAAGCTGGGAAGAGGTGGGCAGCGGAACACAAATAGCCTCGTTCAGCGTTTCCACCACACACGCAGAATCTGCAAAAACCTCAAGCTCCCGTGGAACAGCAGAATGTAGTCAAATAAATTAGGAAGTGATACATTTTGAGTACTTATTAGCCTTGCTTGTTGTAAGATTTAGTTAATTTATAGAATTTAATTTAATTTAAAACTGGTTCTGTTTAACAACCCACTCCCCAAATTCCTAAAGATTTAACAATCGGTTCTCACGTGTGGGAATCCAGTTTCAGTTCTGGGCTCCTAAACTTCTGCAACTTCCACTTCCTCCTTCCTGCTTTTTGTATCCTGATCTATGGTGGGGGCCAACCTCCATCACACAAGCTGAGTCAACACCCCAGGGAAGCCCTGAGCAATGAGGCAAAGCAACCTGGGCCCCACAAGGCCTTGGACTTAGAGCCGCCTGCCTGCCTGGACCTACCTCTGGTTGACCACATGCGCAGGGAATCAGCTTCTCTCTTCTGTGGGACTGGGATTCGGTATTTGTTACAGCATCTTAGCCAAGCTGTGCTGATTTTGTTCTGAAGATCCCTACCCCACCCCATTTCTTCTCCTCCCAGCTTTGAGTCTAGGGATTCAACTCTGACAGGAGGTAGATTCACTCCTCTCTGACTGCTTTGGACCCGGGTCTCACCTCCAGACTCCTTACACTTGGGACCAATGCTCCTTTGCCAGTGTATACGTTGTATGGCGTTTAGCGTCCTCCCCATTAGATGCAGGTAGCACCCCACCCCAGTTGTGACAGTCAAAATGTCACCACACACTGCCAAGTGTCTCCTGGGGGCAAAAATCATGTCTACTTGGGAACTGCTGGTCTACAGAACCTACTTTTAAAAATATGTGTATTTATTTATTTGGCTGTCTTACTTGCAGCCCATGGGATCTTTAGTTGCCATGTGTGGGATCTAGCTCTCTGCCAGGGATAGAATCTGAGCCCCCTGCATTGGGAGCATGGAGCCTTAGCCCCTGGACCACCAGGGAAGTCCCCAAGAGAAACCACTCTTTAAAAACTTTTTGTTGCTGTTTAATCACTCAGTTGTGTCCGACTCTTTGTGACCCTAAGGACTGCAGCCCACCAGGCTCCTTTGTCCATGGGATTCTCCAGGCAAGAATACTGGAGTGGGTTGCCATTTTCTTCTCCAGGGGATCTTCCTGAGCCAGGGATCAAATCCAAGTCTCTTGTGTTGGCAAGTGGATTCTTAATCAGTGAGCCACCAGGGAAGCCATAAAAACTCTTTTCAATTTAATTAAAATTTTTTATTGAGGTATAATGCTCTTATAACATTATATTAGTTTCAGGGGCAAAGCATAATGATTCGATATTTGTAAATGCTGCAAACTGATCACCATACTAAGTCTAGTTAGCATCTGTCACCTTACATAGTTAAACAAAAATTTTTTCTTGTGATGAGAAATTTTAACATCTACCCTCTGAGCAACTTTCAAATATGCAACAGAGTATTTTGAACTAATAGTCTCCATGCTGTATGTCACATCCCCAGGACTTTTTTATTGTATAACTAGAAGTTTGTAGCTTTTGACCCCCTTCACCCATTTCACCCATTCCCACCCACCCTCCACCTCTGGCAACCACCAATTTCTTTTCTGTACCTGTGAGTTCATGGGGGTTTTGTTTGTCTTTGGTAGAAAATCTACTTTTAATACACCACAAGACCCAGACAAGGCAGCATCTTTCCCCGTGCCTCAGAGCTAGACAGCCTGGATGTGAACCCTGACCCTTGTAGCTGTGGGATTCCAGGCCAGTGACTTAACTTCTTGTGGACCTCAGCCTCCTTGTCTGCAAAACGAGGACAATGATAGTGCTTACCTCATAGTGTATTGTTGTGAGAATGGCATGAGTTAAAACCCATAGAGCACTCAGAACAATGCCTGGTATAGAGCAGGGAGTGAATAAATGCCAGCTGAGATGACAATCATTATTATGACAGGGCCAGCAACAAGACAGCACGTGCTGTGGGGTTAGACAGAGGAGGGTTCAACCTCACTTCCGTCACTTGTGCACAAGATGACCCTGGCCAGATGGTCCCCTTCTCCAAGTTCTGCTGCTGCTGCTGCTAAGTCGCTTCAGTCGTGTCCAACTCTGTGCGACCCCATAGACGGCAGTTCACCAGGCCCCCCCATCCCTGGGATTCTCCAGGCAAGAACACTGGAGTGGGTTGCCATTTCCTTCTCCAATGCAGGAAAGTGAAAAGTGAAAGTGAAGTCACTCAGTCGTGTCCGACTCCTAGCGACCCTATGGACTCCAGCCCACCAGGCTCCTCCGTCCATGGGATTTTCCAGGCAAGAGTACTAGAGTGGGGTGCCATTGCCTTCTCCGTCTCCAAGTTCTAGTTACCTCAACTGTGAACTGTGATGGCAGCACCTTAGAGAAGAAAGCCGGCCAGTGCCTGCCCGAAGGAGGGCTCCATAAGGATAAGTTCCCTCTTCCACAGACCTCCTATGACCCTTGGGCATTCAGGGTCCAGCCCCAGTCCCTCCCATCTCCCATCTCCTAGACTCCAGGCTCCATTACCTTTTTCTGGAATAAAAATTCCCATTTCTCAGGGCAGAATTCAGCTTAGCATTAGGAAGTCACTAGCCAATAAAATGAACTGATATCTAGGAATGAGTGACTGATGACCACGAGCCCTGGGGTGTATCTATATTCTGAAGAGGATCCTTTGTACATAGCAGGTATCCAGTACATCTCAGAGGCTGAGATCATCTCTCATGGTGGAATTTCAAGGGGAAGAAAAGACTCAGAGCTGTATGGGGGCAAGCGAGCCACTGGAGGATGCCAAATATGTCAACAGTTTGCCAAGCTGCTCCTACCTCTCGCCTGCTTTAGCTGTCTTGCTCATGTGGTAGCCCCTGGGCACACTCACATTTGCAGGCCTCCAGAGGAGAAGAGAATGGCACTCCACTCCGGTACTCTTGCCTGGAAAATCCCATGGATGGAGGAACCTGGTGGGCTACAGTCCACGGGGTCGCAAAGAGTCGGAGACGACTGAGCGACTTCACTTTCACTTTTCATTTTCATGCATTGGATAAGGAAATGGCAACCCACTCCAGTGTTCTTGCCTAGAGAATCCCAGGGACGGGGGAGCCTGGTGGGCTGCCGTCTATAGGGTTGCACAGAGTCAGACGTGACTGAAGCGACTTAGCAGCAGCAGCAGCAGACTCCACTGAGGCCATTCTTCCTTGTTGCCAAAATTGTACGTGACTTTCCAGGCACAGCGCAAATACCGCCTCGTTCATTAACCTTCTGCTGATGAGGTCTAACCAGAAACCACCCTCCTTGCCCCCATCCCCTTAACCCTTCTGCCCACCTTCACTCCTGCACTTCCTTCTTGTTAACAAAACTGAACTTTGTTCCTCCGTATCAAGAAGATGGGCTTCCCTGGTGGCTCGGATGGTAAAGAATCTGCCTACAGTGCGGGAGACCTGGGTTCAAACCCTGGGTCGGGAAGATCCCCCAGAGAAGGAAATGGCAACCCACTCCAGTATTCTTGCCTGGAGAATCCCATGGACAGAGGAGCCTGGCGGGCTACAGTCCACGGGGTCGCAGAGAGTCAGGCAGATCTGAGAAACTAACACTTTGGGTTTCACAGGTGGCACTGGTGATAACCCATTTCCCAATGCAGGAGACATAAGAGACAGGGGTTTGATCCCCGGGTTGGGAAGCCCCCCTGAAGGAGGGAATGGCAACCCACTCAAGTATTCTTGCCTGGAGAATCCCATGGACCGAGGAGCGTGGTGGGCTACAGTCTGTGGGATCATACAGTTGGACATGACTGAAGCAAGTGAAAAAGCTGGCTTAAAACTCAACATTCAAAAAACAAAGAACATGGCATCTGGTCACATCACTTCATGGCAAAAAGATGGGGAAACAATGGAAACAGTGGCAGATTTTATTTTCTTGGGATTCAAAATCACTGCAGATAGTGACTGCAGCCATGAAATTAAAAGATGCTTGCTCCTTGGAAGAAAAGCATGACAAACCTAGACAGTGTATTAAAAAGCAGAAACATTACTTTGCCAACAAAGGTCCATCTAGTCAAAGCTACGGTTTTTCCAGTAGTCATGTACAGATGTGAGAGTTGGACCATAAAGAAAGTTGAATGCTGAAGAACTGGTGCTTCTGAACTGTGGTGCTGGAGCAGACTCTTGAGAGTTCCTTGGACAGCAAGGAAATCAAACCAGTTAATCCTAAAGGAAATCAGTCCTGAATATTCATTGGAATGACTGATACTGAAGCTGAAGCTCCAATACTTTGGCTACCTGATGTGAAGAACTGACTCTCTGGAAAAGACCCTGATGCTGGGAAAGATTGAAGGTGGGAGGAAAGGGGACGACAGAGGATGAAATGGTTGGATATCATCACCGACTTGATGGACATGAGTTTGAGCAAGCTCTGGGAATTGGTAATGGACAGGGAAGCCTGGTGTGCTGCAATCCATGGGGTCGCGGAGTCAGACACGACTGAGTGACTGAACTGAACTGAACTGAAGTGACTTAGCATGCAAGCATCAAGTAGATACTTGTGTTCCCTGTGAGGAGTGGCCAAATGATCCAGTTTTGGCCAAAGAAGTCTGATGGGTTCTAGGAAGGAGGTTTGCTTCTCCTGACAAAAGAGACCAGCAGTACTGGTGCTGAGTCTTACCTCTCCTTTCTTTCTTGAAGGTGATGGCAGGAGCCACAGCGGCAATTCTGTGACCTTGAGGGAAAGCCAAAGCTAATGCAGGGACATTGAGCTGCTGAGCCCTTGACAGCAGCCACCTGCTTTCTAGTTATTTAAGAAAAACAAACCCTGTTTTGCTTAAGCCTCGATAGTCAGGAGTCTCAGCATTTGTAGCTGAAAATAATTCTGACTGATATATTTTTCCTCCCCCACCTTCATACATTTATTGAGTATCGACTGTGTGCTTAGGCTAGGGTGATGGCACTATGGCAAAGACCCCGCCTGCCAGGGCAGGAGACATAAGCGACATGAGTTTGGTCCCTGGGAAGATCCCCTGGAGGAGGGCACAGCAACCCACTCCAGTATCCTTGGCTGGAAAATCCCATGAACAGAGGAGCCTGGCGGGCTACAGTCCACAGGGTAACAAAGTCGGACACGACTCAGCAACTTAGTACACAGTACGTATTATGTGCTAGCACCAGGGATACTGTGGTGAATAAGTTGTATCCTTGTCCTCAAGGTGTTTCATAGTAGACAGGGGGTGGGGTGGCGAGGAGTGGGAGTCCCATGGGAGCCCAGGGGCCAAATCACACCAGAGTCAGTCAGAGTTCCTGAAGAAGCAAATGCAGAAGGGGAGCTTGGAAAGGCCAGAAGGAGCGGTGTGCAAAGGTACAGAGTCGAGGGGCCTTGGCCCACGTGCGAAGCAGTTGGCAGGAAGCAACTCCAAAGAAGGATGTGATTTGAGGGGGGCCTAGGGGGCACGTTGCTCTCCTGAGCCTACGTTAGCCGTGTCTTGTTTCAGAATCTTCCTTCTCGAGGCGCTGGCTTGCTGCACAACTGCGGAGCCACTGTTCTATTCACTTTCTGATCCCTGCTCAGGGCCTGGGAGAGGGTCTGACACACCCAGGGTGAGTCTCCTGCACTAGATCACCAGCCAGGGAAGGGATTGAGGCTGATTCATATCCGTGTCACCTGTGCCCTGCACAAGGCCTGGCGGAAAACAAAAATGATGACCTGGATAATGGTGAAGACAGCAACAAGTAAGTGCTTCCTGTCTGTCAGGCAAGGACCGGAGCAAATGACACACGTGCCTCACGTACGCCTCACACAGCCCCATCAGGGCCCATTGCGCTTGTGCCCACTTTACACGTAAGAATGCGGAGGCAAAGAGAGGCTAAGAAACTTGACCGGGGAGCCAGTAAGTGGTTGAGCAAGCGTAGCTGCTTAGTCCATGTTGATGCCAGCAGCTCTTCCCAGGCCTCTGACATTAGCACCAGGAAAGAAGCCACTGACAGTCACTGGAGTGTTATGCACATGACACCAACTTGGCTTTTATTGACACCTAGCCCACTGGAGCCCTGAGCAAGGGTCCCCAGAACCCAAGGAACTTCCTCAAGCAGAATGCTTGAAACAGAATGCTCATGGAGGCAGGACCCGAGGGAGCCCTGTTTTTCCTCTTAATGTGCTTACTCATCTCTCCTTCGCCCATATTCCTGCTATAAGAAAGGATCAGCAGAACTGCAAAGGTGTAATACTCTTAAACTCTGCCCTCAGTGCAGGGCGAGGCTTAAGACAAAAGGACAGTGCACTAGGGGTGGGACATCAAACAGAGGGATTGATGCCAGGGGCTTCTGAAAGTCAGGTTCACAGCATATGACCTCTTTTGAGCCAAGATGGAGCACAGGGAGTTGAGATAGAAGTGAAGGAAGAAGCGGAGAGAGGAGAGAGCACATGGTGTGATCCCGGAGGCACGGCATGGGGGGTCTCAGTTCCCCAAACAGNTCAAACAGAGGGATTGATGCCAGGGGCTTCTGAAAGTCAGGTTCACAGCATATGACCTCTTTTGAGCCAAGATGGAGCACAGGGAGTTGAGATAGAAGTGAAGGAAGAAGCGGAGAGAGGAGAGAGCACATGGTGTGATCCCGGAGGCACGGCGTGGGGGGTCTCAGTTCCCCAAACAGGGATCAGACCCATGTCCCCCCATAGCGGAAGCACGGAGTCTTAACCACTGGACTACCAGGGAGTTCCCAGTTCCCATGATCTCATTTCATGCACACTACTCTTATTTTATGCAGAAATAAACTGAGGTTCATAGAGACAAGTGACTTGTTCAAGGTCTCCCAGCTTACAGATAGACTCACATCCATTCCCTTCCCTACTAACATGATGCCCCATTCCCTGGTCCTGGTTAGAGGCCTGTAGGCTTCCCTCTTTCGGCCGCCTGCCCCCAATCTGAGGCTGATCCTACAAGGACATGCAACACTTAGCACTTTTCTCTGCAAACCCCAGCCCTGCTGAGTCACCAGTGATGCCAGGGCCGCTGCACCCACAGGCTTTGTTAAACTGGATTTCCACTTCAGTTCAGCACAGATTTCCTAAGCTCCTGCTATTACAAGGGTGGGAGGGACAGTAAGGGACACAACACCTTCCCCGCCCAGCTAGGGTGGGGCATCGGTGTCTGAGTTAACAGATGGGGAAACTGAGAAGAGAGAGGAAGATGCCCAGGGTCACATAGCGATTCAGGGGCAAGGCTGGCTCCAGAACCCTGTCTCCCGATTCACAGGTTACTTATTTTCCTCAGGTGTCCCACTTTGGAGAAGAGGGCTGACTAAGACTGAGTTGGATTTTTAAAAAATCTTTATTTATTTGGCTGTGCCAGGTCTTAGCTGCGGCACATGGGATGTTCAATCTACATTGCAGCACGCAGGTTCTTTAGTTGTGGCCTGTGGGATCTAGTTCCCTGACCGGGAATTGAATCCTGGCCCCTACATGGGGAGTGTGGAGTGTTATCCACTGGAGCACCAGGGAGGTCCCTGCAGTTGGATTTTCAATAGTGGCCAGAGCGAGACAAGGGTTGAGTGGAAGAGGTGGGTGGCGGTGGGGAGGTGACGGGGTAGGAACCCCATGCGGTTGAGAATCTTCCTGGGCCTTGAAAGCTCAACTAATGACCAATTTTTCCCAAAGGTGGACTGTAACGTCGTGCCTTGGGGCCGCCAATGGTGGGCCAGCTCAGTTAAACATGCCCAGAGCAGGAGGTGGGATTGAAGTGGGTGCTGTGAGCAGAAATAGCAGCTGAGAGGGGAACAGAGCCAACAGAGGGGTGGACTGTTCTGGCCCACCTGGCATCAAAGCTCCTTCTGGTGACAGGAGAGAGCACATGGTGTGATCTCGGAGGCACAGCTTGAGGGATCTCAGTTCCCCAAACAGGGATCAAATCCATACCCCTTATAGTGGAAGCACGAAGTCTTAACCACTGGACTATCAGGGCATTCTCAGTACCCACGATCTTACCTCACGCGTGCTAGTCTTAGCCCAGGAGCAAGTCACAGCTCTGGATGATGTCCTCTGGCTGCTCAAGTCACCCCAGACAAGCCCACGCCGTAACATCAACCACATCCCGGCCAGGCAGACACAGCTCCAGGACAAGCATGTGGGAGTGCTTGAGGGGTGACCGCCCTCCACCCAGGCCAGACTCTCACAGCCTTTTCCTCCCAGGGATCCGACTTGTGACGAGTGTGAGTGACACAAGCTATCAACCAGCCGGCGCTGCTCTGCCTTGCCTCAGGGCCCTCTTGTTTCTGCTCCTGGGCGCCATCTTCTCCATGGTCGGCTTCCTCAATGCGTGCTCTGCTCTGCGAGACCCCCATATCCTCCCAAAGAAGCCCTTCTGTGGTAGCCAGTGGTGGTTTCTGTTACGTGCAACCAAAGCACTTGAGTTGAGACAAATGTGTGTGTGTGTGTNCAATCTACATTGCAGCACGCGGGTTCTTTAGTTGTGGCCTGTGGGATCTAGTTCCCTGACCGGGAATTGAATCCTGGCCCCTACATGGGGAGTGTGGAGTGTTATCCACTGGAGCACCAGGGAGGTCCCTGCAGTTGGATTTTCAATAGTGGCCAGAGTGGGACAAGGGTTGAGTGGAAGAGGTGGGTGGCGGTGGGGAGGTGACGGGGTAGGAACCCCATGCGGTTGAGAATCATCCTGGGCCTTGAAAGCTCAACTAATGACCAATTTTTCCCACAGGTGGACTGTAACGTCGTGCCTTGGGGCTGCCAATGGTGGGCCAGCTCAGTTAAACATGCCCAGAGCAGGAGGTGGGACTGAAGTGGGTGCTGTGAGCAGAAATAGCAGCTGAGAGGGGAACAGAGCCAACAGAGGGGTGGACTGTTCTGGCCCACCTGGCATCAAAGCTCCTTCTGGTGACAGGAGAGAGCACATGGTGTGATCTCGGAGGCACAGCTTGAGGGATCTCAGTTCCCCAAACAGGGATCAAACCCATACCCCTTATAGTGGAAGCACGAAGTCTTAACCACTGGACTATCAGGGCATTCTCAGTACCCACGATCTTACCTCACGCGTGCTAGTCTTAGCCCAGGAGCAAGTCACAGCTCTGGATGATGTCCTCTGGCTGCTCAAGTCACCCCAGACAAGCCCACGCCGTAACATCAACCACATCCCGGCCAGGCAGACACAGCTCCAGGACAAGCATGTGGGAGTGCTTGAGGGGTGACCGCCCTCCACCCAGGCCAGACTCTCACAGCCTTTTCCTCCCAGGGATCCGACTTGTGACGAGTGTGAGTGACACAAGCTGTCAACCAGCCGGCGCTGCTCTGCCTTGCCTCAGGGCCCTCTTGTTTCTGCTCCTGGGCGCCATCTTCTCCATGGTCGGCTTCCTCAATGCGTGCTCTGCTCTGCGAGACCCCCATATCCTCCCAAAGAAGCCCTTCTATGGTAGCCGGTGGTGGTTTCTGTTACGTGCAACCAAAGCACTTGAGTTGAGACAAATGTGTGTGTGTGTGTGTGGTGGGGTGGTGGGGGAGGTCTGGGGAGGGGCACTCTGAAGGGGTAGGCAGAGCAAAGCAGGGCTTGCTGGGCTGGCCAGGGCCCCTGAGGCCTGCACACCATATGAGATGTTTTATCACAACTCCAAGCCGGGTTGGGGACCTCCTGGGTTTCCCCATTGCGGTAACCATCTGAGCCAGTTGTCTTCAAGATCTTGTCCTCGAGACCTGTACACTTGCTGAGGACAGAGACCATCTTAGAGCTGGTTCGGCGCCTCTCTGGTTTTCTATTGCTTCTGTAACAAACTCCTACAAACGTAGTGGCTGGAAGCAACACATGGTTAGCACCTCGCCGTTCCGCAGGCTGGNAGTTGTCTTCAAGATCTTGCCCTCGAGACCTGTATACTTGCTGAGGACAGAGACCATCTTAGAGCTGGTTCGGCGCCTCTCTGGTTTTCTATTGCTTCTGTAACAAACTCCTACAAACGTAGTGGCTGGAAGCAACACATGGTTAGCACCTCGCCGTTCCGCAGGCTGGAAGTCTAGCACAGGTTCACCAGGCTAAACTCCGGGTGTCCACAGGGCTGCCTGCCTTTCTGGAGGCACAGGGGGAGCACCCATTTCCTTGCTGCTGCTTTTCCTCCTTCCTCTCCCGCCCTCGACTTCATCCAGCTTCTAGAGGCCACCCACATTCCTTGGCTTGTGGCTCTTCTTCCATTCTCAAAGCCAGCAATGTCAGGGGAAGTCCTCACGCTGCACTGTTCTGACCTCTTCAGCCTCTTTCTTCCACATTTAAGGACTCTTGTGATGACACTGGGCCCCACTCAGACCACCCATGATCACCTAGGATCATCCCATATGTTAAGGTCAGCAGATAAGCAACCTTAATTCCACTTACGATGTCCATTCCCTTTTGTTGCATAAACTAACAGGGTCGCAGATTCCAGAGATCAGAACACAAGCATCTTTGGAGATCATCACTCTGCCTACCATAGTCTCCCCTCAACCCAGTGCCTGGCTCAGCCCAGAGCTTTCAGAGGCCGAACGTCTTCCTTCCAAGCTTCTCTGACTCCACCATCCTTCTGGGCCCTCAAGCTCCAAAGGCAGGAAGGATGACCCAGCTCTTTCCTCTCCAGCCAGCCAAAGTCCAAGCCTGTCCTATTTTTCCTTCAAGAGGAGCTGGTTTCTCCACTCCCACTGCCTCCTTCCCAAGAGATCCTACAAGGGGAGTGAGGGCTTTGGAGCCAGTGATTATTGTGTACCCATCTCTGTTTGCTGCTCAGCTTCTGTAAAATGGGGTATTAATATCTCCCCTCCTGAGTGTTGTGGGGATTGAAGGATATCATGCCCACAACAAGCCCAGAATACTGTCACCCAGTAAATGAGAGTTTCCCGTTCCTTCCCCAT
Organism: Neotragus moschatus; assembly: GCA_006410615.1. Lineage (NCBI taxonomy): Eukaryota > Metazoa > Chordata > Mammalia > Artiodactyla > Bovidae > Neotragus > Neotragus moschatus. The sequence goes on from SJYA01005316.1 coordinate 49,426, forward strand.
GCTCAACATCTCCCAAACTTGGCTAATGGTCAGATGCCCCTGGAGCACTGTTGGTAGTGGAGATGCTCCCTCACTCAGCGGGTCTGATGTTCAGAGCAAGGTTAGGGTTAGGGTGCTCAGGGAAATCTGTATCGCTAACAAAGGCAACACATGCTAGGCAGAGTGTAGTCCACTCAGACCGCCAGAACCTCTCCCCTGAGTGTTATGATAATCTCCCACAGGCTTGCCTGCCTTTGGCCTCCTTCTTCCAAACAAGTTGCTCGGCTACCCTGGGTTTCAGTTCCCCCATATGTAGAAGTTGCACACTACGAGGTTCTTCCAGCTCTGACATTCTAGGATACTAATGCTCTGCTCCTGTTAAAGNCTCTCCCCTGAGTGTTATGATAATCTCCCACAGGCTTGCCTGCCTTTGGCCTCCTTCTTCCAAACAAGTTGCTCGGCTACCCTGGGTTTCAGTTCCCCCATATGTAGAAGTTGCACACTACGAGGTTCTTCCAGCTCTGACATTCTAGGATACTAATGCTCTGCTCCTGTTAAAGCCTTCAGCGTTCATCCACTCAATCAGCAAAGGTACTCAGGGTTGATATGACCTGCGTAAAGGCCTAGAACAGCATGTTCTAAAAGTGAGTTACAAATAGCATCTTATGGGCCCCTCAAAATACTCCAAGAAAAAGTGGACTTTATGTTCAAAGAAATTTGGGTAATGCTACTCTCCGGAGGCTCCAATAGGAGCTGCACAAGGTGCAGTAGCATATGAAAGGCTCTGAGAAGGCCTGCAGGAGAGAAAGTTCTTTCAGTCAAGCTAATCTGGTCCTTCCCCAAACTACACAAGAGCACAGTCCTCTCGCCTAGAATGTAGCTCCATCTCTTTTGGCACAGTGTTGGAAACTTTCATCTGCTCCAATCCCTGCCATGCCTGGGGCCAGCCTTTTCATCCTGGCATCCAGGTCTAGGCACTCTCACTGGCCATTCTGAACAGTGTCAACTTTCAGCGGCCAGGGTTTTGTCCACCCTTTAATCAGGACAGTTGGGGAAGGGAATGAATCAGAAACAGACCCTGGGAAGCAGGGGCTTGGACAGAAATGGTGTTTTCAAAGCTCTAGATCCCACGGTGTGGGTGGGAAATCCTCTTGGTACCTTCAGGGGAGGGGTTGGGAGGAAACTGAGTCAGCTGTTGTGAGACTGAGGGCCTGGCCGGGCCCTGCCACCAACCCCTGGGCCCATTGCTTCTCTTCTCTAGGCCCTTTTTTCTCATCTCTAACACAGAAAATAATGTCACTCACTGAGGGTTTTGGAGTTCACCTGGGGCTGTGGATAAGATGCTGCTGCTGCTAAGTCACTTCAGTCGTGTCGACTCTGTGTGACCCCATAGATGGCAGCCCACCAGGCTCCCCCATCCCTGGGATTCTCCAGGCAAGA